>AWWV01014998.1:0-18875 GCA_001974805.1 Corchorus capsularis
CTGGATAAAATTTCGCTCTTTTTCTTGAGACCATTTTCTCGAATAAAAACTTGCTCGTTCTTTTTTTTTTTCCTGCTACTTTGCACGGTGCTTTCTTCTTCCAGAGCCCTAAGTTTTCCCGCTTTGCTTGAGCTATTTTTCTTCAGGTAAGCGAATTTTATTTCCCATTTGTTTTTATTTTCCAGTTTTTCTTTCTCAGTTGTGATTAACTAAAGTTATTTGCTGAAAAATCAGAAGTTTGGAGGTAAATGGCTAAATTATTATCAAACGCGGTCTTAAAGGGCATCACCAGTTTCCCAGCAGCTCGCTCTAGCAGAAACGTGAGTATCCCAGAGACCAAATTTCTTACATTTCTTCTCTATTTTGGCACTATTTTCGATCTGTTTGATTGCTTTCGTGCTGTTGGGAATAACCAGAGTATGATTTTTCTCGATTCTTATTAATGTTACTTCCGGGTAAACATGCCGAAAGAAAAAAGAAAGAAAATTTTCAGATTTAGCATCTTTAGATTATTGTCTGAACTCAACAAGCTTTTGGCTTTGGCTTCAATTGCTGGTGGTTGTCTCAAGATTCTGTTTGATCAATGAGTAATTACCAAATGAACTTTTAGCAACTGTTTGCTATGCTGAATCTGGTAGCCTAACCCCTTTTATCTGAAGTTATATTGTTGATTAAGTATTGGTCATTCTTGATTTCTTGTGTTATTTTCAAAGCTTGTAATTTGGTTTATGATGTTAATAGGTGCTTGGATCAGTGTATCAGAACGGGTTGAAATACTCGACAACTGTTCCTAGTGACCCTGATACTCATGAAGATTTTAAACCCACTAACAAGGTTCAGGGTTCTGCTGCTTCTTTGAAGGATGTTGTTGAACAGGTAATATGCCCTTTGATATGTTTCATGCTATATAGATGAAGCATGTTGGAATTTTTTTTTGTTTGGTTGTGTTTGTAGTTGACAGAAGTTCTTTATTAGGTTATCTATAGTATTATTGATGGTGATTAACTGCTATTCTAGGATGTGAAGGAAAACCCTGTAATGATTTACATGAAAGGGGTACCTGATTTTCCTCAATGTGGATTCAGTTCACTGGCAGTGAGAGTATTGAAACATTACAGTAAGTTTATTTGCATGATCTAAATTTTTCTCCAATCTCTTCAGCTTTTGATTGGTCATTAATCTGTTCATTGATAAGTCCAAAGTTCTTCACTTTGCTTCTATGTCTGTCCATGTACAAGAACAAATCCTATACATGTCTTTTTCAGGTCTGCTTTGTTAACTTGGAGGAAAATTCTTAAGTTTTCGATTTGTTAGCTGGATGATGAAAAAGAGTTATGCTTTGTTCTTTTTTTTCCCCAACTGCTTTATGCATGATTCTTTCCTTGTTCTTAATTTTCTAGGTATTGATAGCAAAGCATTTTGGAGGTTTGTGTCCTTACTAAATTACTGGTTGATGCAGATGCTCCTATAAGTGCAAGAAATATTCTGGAAGATCCTGAGCTGAAAAGTGCTGTGAAGGCCTTCAGGTAAATTGGGTACTTGGTCTTGTTATTCCCCAAAGGCTAATTATGATATTGATGTAAAAACAATTGAGCATTCAAACTCTCCCGCTCCGTTTAAAGGTGCTATCATTTTTATGGATTGATATGAGCTTCCTATTTTCTTTCTTATATCAAAAGTGTTTTTGAATTACATTGTGTTATAGCCATAAGTTCAACACCTCAAACTTTTGATATGTAACTTGCTAATTGCAGACTCCTCAGTCAATGAAACCTCCTCTTTGGTCTTGTTTTTTGATCCCACAATGTTAAATATATCTAGTGCAAGTGTCTTTATAACAAAAACAGTTGGCTCTGTGTAGTTCGATTGGATGTGATAATGAGTAAAATCGATAATGAGTAAAATCGCATACTTAACGTGGAGAATTAGGTAGGCTTACTTCATTGAGTTTCATGTTTTATTCATTTTTAGGTTCTATTAGTATTTCATGGATTTTCTTTCTTTCTTTTCATGTTATTTTCTCAAAGTAGTTCATGGATGTTAGTTTTACATGGGTCCATAAATAGTATTGTTGTGATAAAACTGGCAGATTTTCACCTCTAAAATGGTTAATCAAATTACCTGGGACTACCAATGATATTCAGATGGTTTGCTCATTTCATATATTCAAAATATTTTCTCCTTGCAGCCACTGGCCCACATTTCCACAGATATTTATTAAGGGGGAGTTCATTGGAGGTTCAGATATAATTCTCAACATGCATCAGGTTGGTATTCTTGTCAGTTTTGGCCTTCTTGCCTAATTTCAGTATCAATTCGTCTGCTGAATCTCGAATGCATTCGTCTTATGTTCATGTGCAGAGCGGAGAACTGAAAGAGAAGCTCAAAGATATATCTGCCAGCCCCAAGTCTGAATAAATTACTGTCATTTATGTTTGGAAGGTTGTACTAGTAGGGTTACCAAATCCTTTTTTCTTTTTTCCTCCTCTTCTTGATGCCATAAGATGATAAGATGGTTTCAAATTTTTGTTTATCAAATGACCTTGCGTTGTTATTATAAAACTAAAACTTATAATAATAAAGCTCTTTTCTTTCTGGCCCATTTTTGGGGGCTATAGAAATTTCGCTTCTTGAAAATAAGCCGTTTTAGAGTTCAGGGATTCATAATCTTTGGTATCCAATTTACCAAATTCAGGCTCTCCAGCAGAATTTATCAAGAACATTAAAGGATGCAGCGCAAGTATAGGCAGACACTCAGCACGAAAATAATAAGCCAGGAAGAAAATTCATAGGATTAACTTCTATAAATTTGATTTGTCTAAACATATAAAACAAGGAATCCCTGTCTCATTCTATTGATACAACTCATTGATACTAAAAATGAAGCAAAAATAAAACTGTTGATACATAGTGAGTCGAAAGTGTCATGATTTGCCATGTCTGCCTGCTGCAACACGAACCTTGCATAAAACTTGCCTGTTTACATGAATATTTCACTCTGGACTTGCTTCCGGATGATTGCCGAGAATGCTTTCAAACTTTAATGAATGCTGTGAGGATCCAGGAATAGCAATGCTTAGTTCTATCTGATTAATGCTGTCAGGGTCCAACATTACAACACGATGATTGGTAACAATCTTTTCTCCAAACGATCTTCAGCAATGTCTCAAGTATTCTCAATTCATTTGTTGTTTGTTGCTAACAGAGCATAAATATCGGAGCATATATTCATTCGAAGAACATGTATCTGCCAAATCCCGGTGGATTCTTGTGATTGCCATCTGTAAAGATTTTAAAGAAGGTAGAAGATTTCTAGAATTCTGCTGAATATAGTTACCATGAACTTTGCATAATTCCTGCCATAAAGCAATGTAAATCATGTCAGGGTGAAGCACAAACATATGTCAGCTGAATCTGGTGAAATTAAGAAAGCTACCTGACACCAACAAAGCATAAATTCCAAGTGTGGACACCTTTCCAGAAGGTCAGCTAATGCATCTATTAACCTTTGCAAGTATCTGTAAGGGATTGATGAAGCGACTGCGGGAACATCTACTGGTCTTACAGAGAAAATACACTTTTTAATTATTGTATCCTCATTTAAACGCAAGCTAAGAATTAAAGCTCTGCTTGGCTGATCTTCATTAAGTGCAGCATCAATGGCCTATGAAATGGAAAGAAAAGAAAAATATGAGAAAGACAAATCACTGGCATAGAGAGTAAAATTATTGGTAAAGTTCATAAAACTCAATGGTGTAGAAAAGGAGAGTACCTCTGGCGTAACATCTATGTCAAGATCTGTGGGATCAAAGATGAAGGAATCATCAACTGAATAAAAAAGAACACCTTCTGTTGTTGCAGCCGAAAAACTTCGTCCCGTAGGTGCAATTTTAAGGCACTTTGTTCGGATTATAGGCCTTCCTTGATTAGGCATGGAACCTGGTAGATTATATCCCATATCCCCTCGGGTTTGTTTGTCAATACCTTCCTCTGTATCACTGTTATCATCATCGATTAAACTCAAGGGACCAGCTTCTGTCATATTCTTTGAGTTCAAGAAGTCAAGAACTCCATCCAAAGAGAGGTTATGAGTTATTTGAAATCTACGAAGTAGAACCTGTTCCATACACAAAGTTGGGTTATCTTATCACTGAAATTGAACCAAAACCGAAAAATACCAAAGTCTAGGTGAGCAAAATAGATTTTGGTTGAAAAATTATCACCCAGAGGCATGCAATTGTACATAAAATGGAAAACTAAGGATGATGAAGGAAGTATTGGATCTAAACAAGTAGCAAATGTGCATGGATGCATCATTAGTCCCTCTTGGTTCAGGCAATACAGGTAAAGCATGAACATTTAAAACCTCCTCAGTAACATGAGTAACATGAATATTTCAATTAAAACAGAGATTGCCATACAAATTCTTCCTTCAGAATTTTGGATAGAGTAGGACTATTTCAAAAGATAATAAACAGCTGAATATGGTAAGGCTCCAATATAAGAGGGAGATCCCATGATCACTTCCTTCTTTTCTCAGTTTTGAGTAAGGCTTACAAGGAAAGTCAAGACAGGTACTCAGATAGGTTATACCATTATAAGTGATGAAAGAGAAGTATATTTGAAAAAAAAAAAAGGTTATACCATTATAAGTGATGAAAGAGAGGTATTTTTTTTTTTTTTTAAAAAAGAGTTCTTTAGAGATTCCTTAGTAAGGTTCACAAAATAGGTATCTACATGGTTCTGGCCAAAAAAAAAGAGTTCACAAAATAGTACTAGCTATCTACATGGTTTCAATCCCATTTTCATCACATAGTAGTCACACATGGAGAGAAATTACTATAGCTCTATGAAATTATTAATTATAAACTGCCAAAAGAAAAAGCGGTTTGAATGCCCCCTAAAATATTCCAAAAATGCAAGTAAAGTGTGGAAACACATGCTTCACATTAAATATGTATCTTTCGACTTTTGTTGGTGCAAATATGTCTATGCACTTACCTGATCAGCAACATCATACATACAGATGTATCTGCTACTCCCTCCAGCTAAGATGTAAGTCCCATCAGCTGAGTAACATAATGTTGTGAAGTACTTTCCAGAAGTTGAGTTAGCTGCTGATCTTCGATCGGTCATAAGACGTCCTCCAGCTACATCTCTACGGCCGTCAATGGTGTACATTAACACGCCATCTATAGGATCCCAAAATTGAATTTGTCCATCCAATGTGCTACAAGCCAATTGCTTCCCATCTGGACGATAAGTAACTGTCAGAACATCATGTGTATGAGGAAATGTTTCAACAGCGCCTTTGCCAAATACATCCCACAATCGAACAGTTTTATCCCAGGATGATGAAGCCAATATTGCCTAAATATAACAAGGAACACCTCATCATCAATAGTTATGATAAAAGGTAAAATGAGAAAAGAATTACTGCTAAATACACTTGAGATACTCACAAGAGATAAGTTCATTCCAAACATCAGAGATGAATATCATACTTTAGGCCAAGTAATAGTAAATAACAAACAGCAGAGAAACAAATCTCATGTGAAGAAATAATGGCAGAATGTAAAGAAGGATTGAAGGAGATAAATGGAAACCTAAACATACTGAATTAGCAGAGAAAAGTGAAGAAAAGTCAGCTCACATTTGTAGGGGAAAACATCAACCCATGAACAGGGCCTTCATGACCACTCAGAACATCTAATAAGCGGCCCGTCTTCATTGACCAAACAAAAATCTGTAATATATAATGTCAAGAACATGATAGGTGATTAACACTGACATTGGAATGTCAAAAAACAAGCAACATTAATAAACATACCTCAAATGAATCAAGAGTTCCTGCACAAATCACTTCACCACTTTGATCAGCAGCCAAAGAAACAAACTGCCTAGAAGAAGGGGTAGTAAATGTTCTAAAATTTCGATAGCGTATCAGATCCCATGCACGAACAGTCCCATCCAAAGATGCACTTAAGAGGCAATGGTTATTAGCCATAAAATGGAGTGCTGTAACCGCATTCGTGTGCTCGGTAAATGTTACAAAGCAAAAGCCTGATGAGATAGTCCATACCTAGACAAGCAAAATTAAAAATTTTCTAGAGGTGATAAGTGCAATACTTAAGAAAGAAAAGGCGCTAGTAAGGCAAAGATGCATGCTTAAAAAAGATAGATTTGAGCACATGATTCTTAAAAGTTACTAACTACAAATTTAAGCATGAAATTGGAAGGCCAACAATGCACATTGACCATGAAAAAGATCTAAGCTAGTTAAAGGTCTATCAAACATTCATTTACCTTCACTTTGTTATCATCCGCTCCAGTAGCCAGGAGTTGCGAATCTGGTGAATAAGCGAGGGTATTCACATCAAAGTAATGTCCCTGCTGCTTCATTATATAACTCTCTGAACGCCATTCCCACACCAATAATTGCCCCAACTTTGCACAGCCAAATGTCAACCAATTTCCAAGGTCATTGAACACAGCTGTTGTAATCTTTTCCCTAGATATCGATAATAAATGTATACATACAAAGTCCGGCATCTGATATAATCCAAAAACCCCATTGGAGAATCCCACCACAACAAGATCAAGCCCCTTGTGGTAATCGCATGCGGTCAGTTTTGCTGGAGCCTGCATAAAACAATCTTTCCTTAACAATTCCCATTTCCCTCCACTCAAATAACCCTCAACTTCACCAAAGCCACTTTCTTTACCATCAAATTCCTTCCTTTTCTTCACAGTCACTTCCCCAGTTTCAACATCCCTCTCCGGTGTTCCTGGAGAAGGAGGCCCCTCATCCTCTAGATTTTCATCCCCAAGGTCATGAACTTTACCATCATTGTCACCAGTATAACCCCAACTGAATATATAACCATCACGAGCAAGTGTATAAGCTCTATTAGCCTTATTACTCTTCTTATCAACACCAAAGAAGCAACCAACAACAGAATCTCTATGACCCAAAAACAAAAATGGTTTTTTATAACTACCCTTTATTTTATCTACAGAAAACAACCTCCCAGTCAAATCTTTAGACCCAACAATCAAATATTTCGATTCATTATCCCAATTAATGGCCAATATCTTATCGTTGCAATCAGCAAAAGTCCTCACCAATTCAAACCCAAAAACTTCCCTTCTAAACCCAGGAGATTTCCATATTTGTAACAATTTACCTGCTGCCACGGCTATGTATTTCCCATTGGGACTGAACTTGACGGCATTTACGGGATGCTTAAAAGTTATGCGATGCAAAACCACGCGCCGCGGGATGTTGATAAAGAGGCAACGGTTGTTGTCATCAACAGTGAGGAGGAAAACGCCGTCAGGTGAGGCGGCGATTCGGCGGATGTTGCTGGAGGATTGGATGGGTAGGGTTACCGTTTGAGATTTGACTAAGTCGGTGACGGAGACGCGGTTGCCTATTGGAGAGATTAGGTTGCTATTTTGTGTTACTACGACGTTTCCGCCGCGGTAAGGGGCGCCTAGGAGGTTCTGGAAACGGTAATTCATTTGGTGACAAGTTGTGTTTGGGTGGTGGGAAAGTGTAGGAAAATTTAAAAGTGGCGCAAATTTTTTGTGGCCTTCAGAAAGAAAGGGTTTTTGTGTAGGGTTTAAGAGAAAATTGAAAGTAGAGCCGCAGAATTGAAAGAAGAAGAAGAGAATGAGGGAGTTTATTGGGCTTTCTGACCCGACCCAATTATTATTTTTTAATGGTCCAAAAAATAGCCCAAAAGCCCAACTAAAACCCCGTTTTCCATGAAGCAGAAAAACTATGAAAAGCAAAAAAAAAAAATTCCCGCTCGCATGAATATTTTAAAAAGAGCATGAGGATGAGAAGTTGAGAACCGTGGAGAAACAGGGAATGTTGTTTTTCCACCATTT
Organism: Corchorus capsularis; assembly: GCA_001974805.1. Lineage (NCBI taxonomy): Eukaryota > Viridiplantae > Streptophyta > Magnoliopsida > Malvales > Malvaceae > Corchorus > Corchorus capsularis. The sequence continues at coordinate 7,897 of AWWV01014998.1, forward strand.
TCTCGAGAAAATCTTTCATCAGAATCTACTGAAATTCAGAATACTAATAAAATGGATTCTCCGAAAAGTGATGGAAATGCCGCTGAGCCATCATTCCCTGTTAGCTCCCTTCCCGCACAAGTAAAAGCTCTGTTCATGTTCATGCAGTTTCCTCTGTTTCTTGTTTTGTTCTTATATTCATTTTCTGAGTTTTTCTAGATGAAATTTTCTTCAAAATATAAGTGATTACCGATTAAAAAAGCAGATAATTTGATTTGGTTTTAAAATAGAAAAACGAAAATCATAACTAAACAATGTTAGTAAGTCATGGTTGAAGACTTGAAAATGACATTTTTTTAAGGAAAATTTTTGCTTGGATGCGTTTATTAAGATTTTTGATTCCTTTTTCTAACTTATATATACATTTATATCGGTATTCAGAGAAAAGGGTTTCGATTTTTGAGTAAAGTATTGGTGTTTTAAGGGTATTTTTTTTAAGTGCTCTGTTTTTGTTCCATTTCATGTTTGTCAATTCCTGTAATAATATTATTTGATCCTTGTTCCTGCATTTTTTCTATTGTAGAAATCTCCATTTTCCAAATTTCTCAGTAATCTATCTCCGATACAGTCATCCAGGACATCGCGATACACACCACGGCTATCGGAATCTAGTTTCCCGGCCACTCCACCAGTGTTTGGCTCACCTGGTTTAGATTTGCAGCAAGGAACAAGATTCCTTAAAAGGTCTTGTCTTTTAACTTTAAAAATGGTATTGAACAGAAGATGTTTGATAACTTTCAATCGAAATATATTGATGATGATTATTTGGCATTTTGACAGAGAGGAAATTGCTGATTCAAGTTCAAATGCTCATGGACAATGCAATTATTCCCCGTCAAGTTCTGCCAAAAGGCACTTGACTTTAGGATCATTGAGTTTGGTTGAGGTTTCTGGTAATAAAAGCAAAAGCAAACATGAAAGCTTTGATAAGATCTTAGGGTTTTCCTCTGAAAACATATGGAGTCATGTTTTGGAACATAATGTTGGTCAGGTAAATGAAAAATCATAGTTTTAAGTGGAATTCTCTTAAAATGTTAAGTTGGAAAATGCAGATATCTGACTGTTTACTTATATTATAGGAAGCATCTCAGCGTCGACAAGGTATTTGTAGAAATCTTCAATTTGAGGCTACTTTCAACAAAAAAGGCGATGCGGGTTTTAACTGTCAAACTACTTCAGACTCTGTTAGTTTCACTGAAAATGGTGGGAATCGGATCATTCCATCTCACACTATGTTTCAGTCAAATGGTTCTGATTTTATTTCAATGAAGAAATTGACTGGTTACCAAATTTCACAAGAGAAACATATATTTGGGAATGGGAGGAGCAATTATTTACTGAAGGACATAAGTGATTCCTTAATCTCAACAGGCAGGGAAGTTTTTAATCATGTTAATAGTGATATTGAGCATCCATGGGATTCTCAACAAGTTTTTAATCATGTTAATGGGAAGATTTCTAGTCAACTATCTCAATACCAAGATAACTCAATGGGGAAGAGGCAAGTTTATATATATTGATATTTTGCTTTATAATTTTTGGAGATTATTTCTTCATTTTCAGGTTGCTTTCTTAGCTATTGATCATTTTGTTGTGTTTAGGAAGAGGGAAACATACATAGATGAGAGTGAGGGTTGCAAGCGCTGCAACTGCAAGAGGTCCAAATGTTTGAAACTGTAAGCAATTTAAGAACAAATTTATATTTGATGTGACTAAATTATAAAACCTTCCCATTTTCCAGCATGGTGACGTGTTTTTTCTTTGTCTTTGGCAGTTATTGTGAATGTTTTGCAGCAGGAATCTACTGTGTAGATTCTTGTGCCTGTGAAAACTGTTATAACAAGCCTGAATACGAGGATACTGTTTCTGATGTTCGAGAACAGATTGAATCGCGTAACCCTCTTGCATTTGCTCCAACAGTAGTTAACCAAGCCAATACTTCTCCAAATGTTGCGGTAGTAACTCCTAAAATCCCACTTATGCTTTGACAGTGTGTGATTGAAAACAATATTTGACATTATAAACTTTTTCAGGATGATCAAAACTGGATAAGCCCTTCATCAGCCAGGCACAAAAGAGGATGCAAATGTAAGAGGTCAAAGTGCCTAAAAAAGTATTGCGAGTGCTATCGGGTATGTTTTAACTTGAAAACTTGAGCCTGAATTGAAATGCAAAGATAGAGTTGAATTTGAATTTGTTAAGATTATTTAAGGTAGGAACTTGGAAGTTTTGTTGCATCTAACCATTCTGACTGCACAACTATTCTGCTTTATAGGCTAAAGTTGGGTGTTCTGATGGATGCCGCTGTGAGTGTTGTGACAATTATTTTGGCAAGAAGTCAGGTTATTTCTAATCTCTACCTCCTTTTAATCTAGTTTTGCCCTTTTTTTCAGTCAAAGATTAACTTTCAGGTTATGAAGTAACTTTCATGAACTTATGTTGGTTAATAAGCACATAGCAGATAAAATTTTGTAAGAATCCTTGTGTATTGAGATGAGCAAGTTGATTCTCTTGAGTTCAACTGGGCTTTTAGTGTGTATCCTCAAATCCGCCAAACACAATGAACCTTTAAGTACTTATTTCTTTCTCCTTATGCAATGTAATATCAGTTTTTGATTTTTGGTACTGTTCAAGTGTTGTAAAGTATGTGAGGAACTTACACACATACTATCATGCTTGCATACCTGTATGTATTACTAATATAGATTACTGCACTTACAGAATCAATATTCGGAGCGGAAAAATGGAAGAATCCATCTCAGGAGAATCTGAATACAGTAGAAGTCATGTCTGATCATGTCAAGGGTGGGACAGCAAATCAATTCTCATCTACGTGGGAAGAACTTGTCAATTTAAGCCATCTCACTCCATTCTCACATACTCATTCAAGAGTAGTGCCATCTATGACATTACCTGATATGGGAGGCTTTTCAAATGTGCTGCATGCTCAATCACAAAAGGGAAATGGCCTCCAATTGTCACCTGGTCACTATCATTGGTACTCTGCTCCCTTGAGTACTACACTAGCATGTGTGAGCAAGTCCTCACATGAACTGGGTTTTACTAATGCAGCCTATGACATGAAAGGATATGGTTCATCCAACAAGCTCAAGGACAATTCCAACCCCATCAACACCCTGAAAGCTCACTCACCGAAGCAGAAACGCATTTCTCCTCCTCAGCATCAATCAGATAGGTCAGATTCAAGATCAAAACCAGGTCTGCAAAGTGGCCCTAAATTCATTTTGCAGGCTGTGGCTTCTTCTCCTCCTCTTACACCGTACTGTAACACTGAAGACCGTATGAATCAAATGGAAATTGACAGTCAAGGTAGCAGCCATGATTTCAAATGCCAAGAGTAAGGTTGAGTCATTATTTTGTTATTTGGATGGTCTTTGCAAGTAATAATTGGCAGATTATAGGTTTACCTACGAGATTTTTATTTGTTTTTCTTAATGAGTAGTTTGATTTTTCTGGAACTTTAACTCAAGTTCTTTGGTGACTTGATGAGATAACTCATGTAAGTTACTATAGGTAGAAAGATTTACAGGTTCCTAACAGTTTTGCAGAATTAGATCCAATGAATAGGTTTTATTCTGATCAGTCTTTTTTACTGGTCAGAATGATTCATTTAAATCTTCTGGTCTCTCTGTAATAGACAACAATAATGCTGGTATTCTATATTGATTGCAATTTTTTTTCTCTATATGGCACATCTACTTACTTTCTTAGCAATGTTTCAAATAAATGTTCACTTTTATGAATTGCTTGTCATATGAACAACACCAGAAACTGATTTATGAGTTACTAGTCAGAATGCTGATATGTGAAAAACGGAAACAAATGAAGATAGAAGCCATATGCTAACTAGTATATTAGTTAGTACCAAAATGCTCTGAAAGTACAGCAAACTAGGCTATTAAGATCTACCTCCTAAACTTAAAAATGAAAAACACATCCAAAACTTTATTTTTAAAGGACAAAAAAGGGACATAAGAGGGCTAATATTCCAACTATACCATATACCCAATAACCCATTTTTGTTCACTACCTACTTGTACATATGCAAGTTTACTCTCTTTTCCCCATTATTGTTTTCCCTGTTTTTTCTTCTCCTCCACTAGCTTTAACTAAAAAGCGGTTATCTTCTACATTAGGCGGGAGCCCTCAAGCCCCAGCCTTGCTGTAAGCCAATTGCAGACCTCATCCATCTCTTTAGGGACTGTGTAATGACCAATCCTGCAGAGCCAAATCAAGAACTTAAGATCATGCATGGTTTTTGCATTAGCAATAAGCTAAATTATTGTTATTGTAAAAGCTGTGAAATAGTTACCCCTCATAGGTTTTGAAAGTGAGATATCGGAATCCTGCTACACTCAAGGAATGGGCAGATTTTTCTCCATATTTGCAAGGGACAACATCATCACCTGCAATATGAGGATTAGAAGAGAATCAGTTTAATGTGCTGTGCTAGAAGATTTTATCATAACTATGTAAAATAACATTGTGAGGTTTTAACAAAGTCAAGTGCATAACATATTCACGCTAGGCTAGAGTATATATAAGAAGTTAAGGTATATAGGCCAAGATAGTGGTAAGTTACAATATTTGCTTAAAAGAGCTAAAGATACATACAAGTTCCATGGCTGAGCAAAATTGGCAAGGATGCGGCTCGCCTTGCAGCTTCATGTGATACTTCTATTTTGTTCCTTAAGCCCCTGCAAGGTAACACCTTTGATGAGCAACTACAGCATAGTTTACAGAAACTCTCAAGATATTCAATTATTTTGTTATTTTAGGCAGAAGTGAGACACAAACTGCTGATTATTATATCCTGATGATTTCTAGCAAAACTAAGTGAGAAACATGGAAGAGTACACAGGGTGAGTTTGTTGGGGAAAAAAAAATTCTTCATGCTGCCATACCTTGAGCCTGGAAGCCATCCACTTAGTCCAACAACTGCCCTTAGATTGATGGGGTATGGGTTGCCATTTCCATACCTTCCCAGGGCAAAAGAAGTTGCAGAGTAAAGGGCCATTGCAGCTCCCATACTAAAGCCTCCAACACCCACCTTAACTGTCAAAAAGAAACTGATATGATTGTAACTTTTTCATACAAATTTGTCTGCAGACAAGCCATCTTAAAACACCCATAGTACAATGAAACCTAGTGAAGATAGGAAAAAAGGAAAAATAAAACCTGATGCACGGATTAGCCTGTTTTAGAAGTAATAAACGTTGATTTCTAACTTAAACCTAAACTTTATTCATGAATTAAGAACAGAGAACTGGGAAAGATTAAGACTATAACTTCATTTGCATATATAGATTTATGTTAAAAGTACCATCAGATGGCTCTGTTGACAACAAGTTTGCAATATGGGCTGCTGAAGCATCTAAACCCTCCCAATCATCTGGACCATCTTCTGAAAGCTCACCCACATCAAACCCTGATGTATGTCAAAGAATTTACATAGCCTTAGTTACAAAATACTAGGAATAGGATAAATACAACATAATGCTTATTTCAAGATTAAAAAGCAGACTATAAAACCAGAATAACTCTTACATGCAGTACAAGGAAATCCTCCTAGTATAGCCACAGGACGAGTAGGAGCAGTAGGGCAAATCCATTTTATCTGTAACAGAATCATGGATAAGAAAACTTGTATTGCATGGTTCAACCATATTTAAGTATTGGAGGATAAAGGACTATGTGTATCAGAAGGGATAAATATTAGAGCAATTTACAGAAGCATGCTTACATTTGGAAGAGGAAGACTTTCCAAGAGCTGAGACCAGCTGCAAACAAAAAAGGAATGAAAATGAGGATAAAAATGCTACTTTTAATTAAGTTCATGTTTTCTACATAAAGAAGCAGAAGTGCTATCTCTGTTGTCAGCTACACATGCAATTGAAGATAGAGCTTCTGGGGGTTACATTAGGATTGGATATATACTTTTATTGTAAAAATACAGAAATAACTTATTCATCAAAAGAGTTAAGTGAGTACAGCAAGCATCCCAAAAGGCCAAGACCAAAAATTGCAAGTTTGCCAACACTTGCTGAAAGGTAAAGAGTCTTGAATAGTAGAATCAAAGTTTTTACCATGAATCTAGAATTTGTTCTTACTGCTTTGGGATTAAGGAAAAGAAATCTAGAATCACCTATATATAATATACTTCAAATAAAAAGAATATCCTTCATCAAAAGGTAAATAAATGTTGTTAATTTGGCAGGAGCAACAAGTTAATTTGTGGTCCCCTATCTATACATATGGAATATACTCTTTTAACATTTAGGCTTTGCCAAGTTAAGCTTTAATATCACATGAGACAAAAAAGGAAGAATAATACAATGAATATTATCTCACAGCTGCACAAAGCTTTCTCCATCGAACTTATTCCAATGATGAGTACAATGGAAAAAGAGACTCAACAGTGAAAAACATGGCATGATTTAGACCTCCTACTATATAAAAAAAACATGCCATACCAAGAATTTGACATTCTCAAACAATTAACTTTCTTTTTCTTTTTTAATGATTCAGAATTTCCAGCTCTTTTGATACAGGAGCACAAAAGGACAGAAAAATACTAATGTTTTCCACAGTTCTTGCCAAGTTGGGGATAAGATTATTAAATCCAGAGAACAGTTAAAAGTTATTGAGTTACCATGTTTAGTCTCCATTCAATGAATGAATTGTTCACTGAAACATTGACAAACTTTTATACTAAAGTTTTGATGTAAACTTGACAGCAAAGAACACAAATCAAATGCAAAAAGCCTAACTTGAAACCTCATCATGTTCCTTCAGCAGATTGTTGTTAGTAATAAAGTGACAGATGCAGGAAGTGTACAAATCCAAAGAATGGGTTTTAAAGGCTAAATCATGATAATCAAAAAATTATGCAACAAGTCTAAAAATGAAATTTTTGAAGGAGCAATACCTTGAACCATTGTCACCAAGGCCATGAAGCCATACTATAGTTGCCTGGTGTTTTCCTTTAGGTCGAACAACATGAGTCCTTCCAAACTCAAATGTCCTTCTAGCAGTTCTACTTCCTGAAAAACATTATAAGTACAAATGAAGTTCAAAAATCAAAAGGTCAAGTTCAAAGAAGATAAACATTAATAAAATCAAGAAAGCATCAGCACTTAATGGAGTTAAAGAAAGAAAGGAACAAACCAGAGCCCATGGTATGATGTGAATAGCTCATGTTTGATTTTCCCAGTTGAGAAACTGCAATAAGCAGGCTACTCTATAGCAAGGAATGAGAAGAGGTGATACAATGAAGAAAAACCCAGGAAGGGATTGCCTATTTATAAGCAAATGGGAAGTGTGGAAATAGAATAAAACAGGTGAATATTTTTGTGTACAACAGGCTACACATTGAGCCTAAAATTGCCTAAGAAAAACTCATAAAGGATGGAGAGAAGGGCATCCTTGAAAAGGAAGGGGTAATTAAAGACAATGACAAAAGCAAAAAATCTTTTCAATAGCAGAGAGAATCCAAGCAGAGCAGAGCACAATCATCCATCTCCTAATAGAGATTTGCAACAAAGAGAGAATCTATGCTTGTGGGCAGTGGCCAAAAATAAAGCAAAGCCCCCCCGCAACAACTAAACAGAATATTACTGAAAACAAGAAAAGAATAATCTAAAATTGAAAAAGATAATATCTTTTTTCAATCATTTGTTTATGAATTCTTTCATGATTTGATTGATACCCATTAACCAGAAAGCTTAGAACTTTCATGCATCCTATTCCTAACAAATTTTTTTGAAATACTGAAGAACTCAAGGACACAGAAGAATGAAACCAAGTTTTCCTTCCTTCAAGAAACTTCAACTTCTCATAGTTAAGAAAAGGTTTAATCTTTATCAACAGTAGGTACACATGTATATATATACAATACATGCATATAAAAATGTGTATAAAACCCTTTTTTTGGATTTTTTTGGGTATATATAAAAGTTTACCAACTTGGATTTCTTATGTGGAAGAGACAACAGAAAAAAGCATGTGACCTTTTTTTTCTCCTTGTATCCTCTTTCTTCCTTTCCTGCTTGCCACTATATATTATGGTTGCTCAATTCCCACCATAAAAGTTTTGTTTGTTTATATTCATGGGGAACACCATAAGTATTAGCACATAGTAAGTCCAAAGTTGCACCTCCTTTTTTATTCTTTTGCTATACATAATATATAACATTCAGCTTATTACCATATTGCCCTCACTACTTTCCTAAGTTCTCTCCCCAATATTTAAATGCAAGGTTATATATGGCTTGCAAAACATAGTAAGTGTAACAGCCAATTTGCCCCAAAAAAGAAAAAGCCCTATGCCAAGCAAAATAAGTAAAATTTGCAGAGTGCTGCAGACCCACCAAGCATTTAACTGGTATCTTATTCATTCATTCAGGTCAGTGACTCTGATGAGCCCATATTACCATCACTTTGTACCTATGAAAAATTGCAGCTTTAATGCAACACGCTTCCAAAGAAAAATTCTGTCTCTGATATGATATGCATTTATCCATTCCTGTCTGTTCGTATAGATGAAATAAAAGGGTCCGATTAACGGGTGTCTAAAGATATTCATATATACTTACTATAGGGTCCGATTAACGGTGTCTATATATGTGTACTTACTATTCATAGTAAGTTATATACTGTATTTTTGAAAATATATATATGCTTCATTTAATGTAATATTCTTGTTGAATTCTATATGAAATACTATGATAACTAAATTATCATCATCTTCAGGCTGTCATTCATATTTTGCCCTACTGCCTTCTAGCTGTAGTGTTCAATAGCTAATGCGTTTTGAACTTTTTTGTACACAAATAACACAAAAAGCAAATTAAACTATAGATATATATTTAATTAGTTGACTAATGAAAATATACTGCTGACATGGCACACCATAATTGGTTACTGTGGTGAATGGTGGCATCTGATTACCCTTTTAGGTCAACTTTTGAGTAATTTTTTCCATCCTTTCTGGGAGAAAAATTGGGCAACTTTTTCATTGTCAACTCCCTCCTCCTTTACCCTACCACACCCATTTGGGACAAGAATCAATATATAATACACAAGATAAATATTGGGATGATACTCAAGATATTTTTTTATCAGTTTAAGTTAATTTTAATTGATTCTTGAGTTATTATAAACTCAAAATCAAAATATGCTGCTGGCACTATCCACCTGATATTACATATAATAATTAATAATAGTATATATGCAGCAGCCAATTTGTGTCAATATCAGATTATATTAGTACTTGATGTGAAAAGCCTGGATGGAACCTTCAAAAATAAACTAAAAAAAAAAAAAGAGAATAGTTGCAGCTAGCTCAAGTAATTAACAATCTTTCTTTTTTTCTTTTTCTTTTTTTTCTTCCTTGTCCATTTCTGCAAAGCTGGCTAGCAAAATGCATTGAAAATGAAAGGTATACCAAGGATTCTTCCAGGAAGAAGAAAAGGGTTTTAACATGATCACACAATGTGAATATATAAAGTGTTAGGGCTGCTCAATTTTTATATATATTGACTAGACATTTTGAAACCATGCAGAGAGATGATCATAGCTATAGGTTTCCCCTATGTTATGTCTTTCATTTTCAGTGAAAAATATAAACTAATGAGTGAAGGTGGGTTAAAGATATGAAGGTGCATTATATATATATTAGGGGAAAAATATGTGGTTATGCTTGTTTTATGTTACCTTTGATTGAAAAGACTAGCAATTTGAATCCATCTCTTATATGGTGGAAAGCAGCATTGATTCAATATATTTACTAGTGATCAAATAAAAATAATTAAAGCTATTGAGTTCGAATCTTGAGATTGGCGGTGTGAGATTATGGGATGGAAGAGGATTACGTGATTATAATCCATTTCAAACTTTCGATATCATATGATCATGAATAGCAAAAAAATAAATAATTTTTTTTTGGTAAATAAAAAAAATAAATTAATTAAATTTGTATCGATATGTTCTTTTTGTTCGAAAGAGTATGATTCAAAATTTTCATGTCTTTAAATATTAAAAATGTATATAATTAAAATTTTAAATAATTAAATTCAAGCAAAATTTATTTTCACCTCCCAAATATATAAAATTTTATTAATTTGAGTCTAGACAAGGAAAAACATAATTTCCACTATAGTACTACTCCCTCCATTTCAAAATAATTGTCGTTTTTGGGATGAATGTGGTCTTAAATAAGACCACATTCATCCCAAAAACGACAATTATTTTGGGACGAAGGAAGTATATACTAGTATATGTACATTTGCAAAGCTGGATTGCACAAAACAAGGGGCAAAGAAAAAAAAAAATTCTCCTACATGAAAGGCAGTAATTAATATACAGTATATGTTAGTACAATATTTGAAGTTGGACATGCATGAACTAGAGACAGTTGGGAAACATATAGAAGGGTATAGGGTAGGGTTACTTTATGTCTTTAAAATGTACATTTTTGCAACTGGAATTAATTTAATTAGTGAATGTAGGTTAAAGATGACTTGAGTGAAGGGACAAGCAATAAGCTAGCTACTATACTACTCCAAGTGACTATTCTTCCTGGATATGTTTGAAAATAATATCCTTAGAGAACATATCAGACATTTTGATATTTGAATCTTTGACAATAATGGGGAAAGTCATCATCTTTCCATGTGAATTAGTACATTTTATAATTATTGCTTAGGGAATTAGATGATTCATTTTCATCTTTCTAATGTACATATTAATTTTGTATATACTTCTCTATTAATTTTTTTTAGAAAAAAACTACAAACCTAATTTTCAAGTTGGAATTGATGTGATATTGAGAATTCATGCTCTTGGAAAAAAAATGTATAGGAGTTGAGACCCGAATCTCAAATTTACATAAAAATGTGTGTATAATATATATATATATA
>AWWV01014999.1:0-23045 GCA_001974805.1 Corchorus capsularis
ATGATGTATATATATATATATATATATATATATATATATATATATATATTTGTACATAAGAGGCTGTCTAGACTGCTTTAGCATAATGATGGACTTAGGCCTAGTCACACCTCGCATATCCTCCTTGATAAACCGATGAAACACAACCGAAAGTCGATCGAAAACGGAAACATTAAAGGACCCTGATAGGCCCAATTAGCCAGATAATTTGCACAAATGTTAACCTCTCTATAAGTATGAACCAAAAAAACACTACCAATCACACTGAATTGAGCCTCAACTTCTCTAAATAATTGGTGACAAGGGATCATGTAATGCTGGAGACTATAAAATTTTATTCACAGCAACCAGTGAATCTGATTACATAAAAATATATTTATTTTGAAAGGGAGTAGGTGATTTGATGTTTTACACTTAAATTAAATCTTGTTGAACTCCTCCCCTGCTTAGTCCGATAATTAAGAGGTTGAAGAAATCATGTAAAGACGTGGGTTCAAAACCGTCCTCCTAAAGAAGAAGAAGGATTAAGTCTTGTTGAACATATAGTACTAATGAGTTATTTCAATACACTGAAACAATTGAATAGAGTACATTGCTAAATGTGGTAACCTTAAAGAATGTCGGCACCAAATTGCTCTATCGAACAAAGAAAAATATATATGATATATTCGAGTACTTGTTAAGAGAGAAAGGAAAAGAAGCGTGTCGTAATTTCAAGGCCCCTCATCGAAAATGATTCGAGAGAGTGCTATTCTAAATGTGGCTTTTGAGGTGGCCGTGGTTTCAATTTCCAACGTCCCTAGAAACTTAAAGATGGCTTGTGATCCCTTGCTTTCCTTTTGGCCATGAGGCATGAAAATGAGCCATGCATGAACCCAATTTGCCATGTGGAAGAACCCCTTAGAAAAAAAAAGTTTTTTTTTTAAAGAATAATATGGACTTGGAGATTAGATAATAAAGGTATATTATTACGAGATTGTGTTTCTTCTTTTTATGTTCTAAAAATTTCCCCCACATTCCCTTTCTTGAGATTATATATCTTGTGTTTAAAATAACGAATGGTGTGGAAATGAGTGTTAATTTTGTTCATAGAAAATTAGCAACAAATGGGTGATGATGAGCATATAATATAAGTTGGGACCCCAACAAGGGTTTTTTTCTCTGGATGAATCCAAGTCCAAATCTGATCCCAAAATTTGGTGAATGGACAATAAAATCTTGTGAATTTATAGTTCAGTTAACAAGAATTGAAAGGTGGGTTCATTTCAGCTCTAGAATTGGAACAATATCAAAAGGTGGATTAAAACGTGGAAATATGGCCGCATGCATTTGTGAATTGTGGATTGTCCCCCACCTTCCTGACTATTGTAATAATCAATGGAAAACAGAATTAGAAGCCATAATTGGTAAGAAAAAGATGGGGAATTTTGAATCTATTCTGCTTTTCTCATATTTCTTTGGCAACCCTTCGTAGTTTTTAACAAAACAATGGCTTCTGGAGAATTGCATAAGCTTGATTTGTAATCTTCTGGGAAGCAAAATCCTATGAAAAGACGTTTAGAATACCACCTTGCATAGAATATATCAGTCTTTCTTTTTTCGCCAAGAAATAGAATATATCACTTTCTTGATGGTTCATTTTCCTGCCTCCTTTGGCTTTCATATGTTGTTTTTAACAAGAAATTGTACACCTTCTGTGCTTTAGAAAGTAGCGTATATAAAGAACCAACTAAATAACTTGAAAAGAAAAAACTAAGAAAAAGTTAATGCGATTTGTAACTAGTAATGTAAGACACTCAAGTTTGATTCTTTATAGTTTTTCATTAGCAAAGAGTTAACAGCTTATCTTAATCTAAAAAGAAAAAAACTAAGAAAAAGCTAATGCGATTTGTAATTAGTAATGAAAGGCACTCGAGTTTGATTCCTTAAAGTTTTTCATTAGTAAGGAGTTAACGGCTTACCTTAACCTTGAAGATGATGTATAAAATAGATATGAATATTTTCAAAAACTTTTATACATAAACCATCTTTCAACCTCATACAATCTCATCCTTCATCTATCAAATCGATAATTAAATTAATTAAGATAAAATTAGATAATGAATTGATTTAGATGGATGAAAAGCTTTTGGACATATTCCTTTTTCCACCTCATCAAACACAAAACTAGTTTTCTTATTGATGGATGGGGATTGTGTAAGGACTTCTTATGCATCAACCAATCATAAATTTTTACAGTTGGTTAGGAGTATTTGCTCACAATTATGGTTATGGGAAACAACACAAGCAAACAACATCCTTTTACTTTTGACTTTCGAGGAACGAAAACGTAGTTAAGCTAGAATATAGGGCTGAAATTTTACACCCAATTCCCAACTGACAATTGTACAGAATTTAGCCGAGGGAATATTTTTGGGTACTTTGGGATCATTGGAATGAAATAGAAATCGGAACACCTGGTGATGTTGTGATGATAAATACCTATACCGGTGATTCACAATACAAGAACCCAAGTGCAATGAAACCAAAATAATTGTTCTAAGATCGTAAGAATCCTTCAAAAACTCAACTTGAGGAAGTTTTCATTAAAGAATGGAAAGGTAGCCATGGATTATTTGGCAATGCATTAAAAAGTTAACCTAAGAAGATTCATCATGGTTCAAAAAATATGACCACCCTGTGTCTAAATAACCACAAAAAAGAGAGATACCATCTCAAACGTTGCAAGAGCAACAGCCACGAGAACCAAGGGCCAATAAAAACCAAACAAGACTTAAAACCTTTTTGAACATTTGACAGTGCACTGTATACTGGACATCATTCCATCATCCTCTTCAATTTTATTCCAACAGGACAAACACAAAGTTGCAATTAATGATGGTCATCGTCACCGTGTCCATCAGGAGGTCCACCAGGGCCTACAACTTCCAGCTGCCAAATATGAAGAAAGTAATTAGGATAGGAAAATCCACCATGTTGGATATGACACGACAGAGAACTATTGGTACAGGATAGAAGAGGCATGAATGGTAAGAGTTCGACTTTATTCATTTCATCTAATTGCGTAACAGAGCAATTAAAAGGAGGGAATGGAATGAACTGTCAACTCTAAAGTCTACATGGTTTTAGGTAGTATGAATCATAGTCATATAACATTATGCACCAACCAAAAGCTTATAGCTCAGACACTTGAAACTCAATCTAATAGACGCCTGTTAGTTGCATTTACAAATCACATTTACAGATTCACAGATTAACTGGAACCAAGTTGACCGCATAACATTCATATAAATAAGCTATCCATCCATAAAGACTTGTTGGTCAACCATGAACTTGAGGCTTGCCTGATAATAAACAAATAGAACTTATTTATACCAAGCTGCCACAGATAACCGGCAATTATTTCCAATCTTCAAAGCCATGCTTAATCAATGTAGAGGTTAATAGAACTATCAGGACCGGATATGGATCCAATGAATACAATAAATGGCATTTAGGCGTGAGCTCAAATAAATCTACACAGAGTTAAGACGGAGTAATAAATGTACTATAATTTGAGATATCCACTTACCACGAAATATTGTGAGCAAACTGGACACTCGTGTGGCTTGCCTTTCTCCAGCCAAAACCAAACAACATCATGCTCATCCTCTGCAATAATTACAAAAAGCAAAGCAAAGCAACTTGAGTATTAGTTCAAGGAAAATGGCTCAACTTTGTTTAAATATTATAAAAAAGCATACAAGAACAAACACAGTCTGAACTTCAAAGAACTGAAACAGAGAAGTGACAAAAGAAACCTACCGCCTTCACCTCCTGGGCATCCAACTATTCTCTTGTCATAGTAGGACTTGACAACAGCAGGAGCTTCCTACAAGCAGATAAAATTACTTCTACCATCAAAAATCAAGCCATGACATTGCTAGTATGGTTCATTAATGACACTATTTTTAGTTTCTAGCAAAAAAAAAGGGGGTGTTACAGTAACATAGATGCCCAAACTCAAATCCTTGAATAACAACATAATTTCAGATAAGACAAATTAGACCACCATTCTATTTCTTATTCAAAACGTTAAATTACACCACAAATATCTGCACCAATTCTCAAACATAATATATGTGGTAATATCGCCTAGCACAAGAAGATTATTAGTTACCATGTTCCAGCATAAATGGATAAATCATTGTAGTAGAAGAACGTTGCAGTTCAAAAGATTAAAACATTCATAGAAACGGGATCTGTCTTGTATAATACCTATATTATTCTAGTTTTCCAAAATGTGGCAGAAGCATGAGCAGGAAGCAAATTTAACCATACCATTTTTTAACGTTGCAGAAAATAAAATATAACACCTCAAGCTTGGCAAATGTTCATTGCTCAAATCCAAAAACAAATTAAAAGCCAAAACAATAACAGAAATGCTAACATAAGACTAATACAAATCACCAGGCAATTACCAAAAGTATTTAATTACATTTTCAAAGAAATGCAGCAACAGCGCCAATAAGGCACCTGGTAAGTTTTCAAGCATAACATCTTAAAATCGTGGATCTATCAACAACGGGTAAACCATTTTGAAAAGAGCTGCAACCACACCCGAGTACTTGAAGCAATGCAAATACGAAATATCACACACAAACATAATAAAGGAATGAATACAGGCTACAAAGACAGAAAAAAATTGAAGAGAAGATAATTGTTAATATTTCAAACACAATCTGACATTCCTCTCATAGACCACATAAACATGGATAGCTGCTTTCCAATTGTGAGAGACTGTGGAAGACATTATAATCAACACTAACCTTTGTGCCAAAAGGACCTACAGGAAAGTTTACATCTTCAAGAATTTTCTTCCCCTAAACAAAACAAAAGAAACGAACTCAGCATAAGAAAGCATGGCTAGTAAAACAAAAGGGCAGTAAATTAACTTTCCCCATGATGCTAATAGCAATTGCTCAACTATTCGAATCTCCCATCTTAGATAGATAAAATCACATGAAAGTTCGCACATTTCAAAACCAAACCACAGAGAGCGGATGAAAAAAAACACCTGAAGCTCAGCCTCGAGCTCCTCACGCTCATGACCAGTCGCAATAGGCATTACATCCTCAACCTTCTTCTTCACAGCAGTATCCGCTACTACACCATCAATCCAATCGAAAGCAAATAAACACATTTATACCGGGTATGCCATAAACAACATTCTTTTCAATATAAAACTAATCTACTCAAACCTCTTCTGAATCCGAAGAACATTACTTAGTGATCTAAAATGTTGGCAAAAAGAAATGAACCGTTGACGAGGATCTGAAGGAAATTAGAGTTACCTGACTCGGCTGAGAAGTGACGAACAAGGAGAGAAGCGGCAGGAGATGGAGAAATGTGGGATTGGAATCGAAGCGGCGCCGTCCTAGCGGCGGATCGGCAGGGAGCTGTGGCTAGGGTTTTGAGCTGTGAAGTGACTAGCCTTCTCCACATATTCGGGGAAATTTGAGAATCTCTAGGGTTATCTGGCTGGTTGATGATCTCAGGTCACGCCCTAGCTTCTTTTGAAATAAGATCAAAAAAAGCGATTTTGGGGTTTTTTTTAATAAAACTCTCTCCTTGTTTTTCTGTGGAAGAAATGGAAGTTTTATGTTTCAAAAGGAGGAGGAGGCTGCTGCCGATGATGGGGTTCACTGTTTGTTTCTTTGGCTCACTCTTGGCACGTGCCAAAATGGTTACTCGTGCGAAATTTGTGGAAATCTTTTTGGGGTTTTTGGTTCGGTGCGGTTCCAGTTTTATTCGATTGGTGAGGTTCGTGTGGAGCCATGGAGGAGTTGCCATGTCAGCGGAAAAGATTGCCCTTTAACGGGTCTGTTTGGAAAGTTCATACCAAGTTCATTTTCGGTTTATATAACTCCAACATCAATATTTTATATTTTATTGACTCGGTTTATTATCAAATTTTAAATGCATGGTTGCATTCAATCATCATGATTCATGAGAGTTGATTTTTGGAAGAGTAGATTATTTCAGTTAATAATATTAATTCAAAAAAAAAGTACTAAATGGAGTAGTAAATTAAATTATTTTTCTCTTAATTAATGATAACGGTTGAATCAGTGATCATACATCAATCATTGAGTCAAATATTGAGTGCAATGAATTACAATAAATCTATTTTGAGAGAAATAACAACTCAAACCATGTCAAAATCATGCTTTTTTGTCATCAATTCCTGCTTTAATTATCTATGATGAGGAAATAGCTTTGCACAATAGTTTGCCCTTACTTTTGACTAGATTTGGCATTCAAAGCTTGGGAGATTGAGATATGCAATTTAAGGAGATATATTATCATTCTTGCAAGTAATGTAGGAGAAGATGAACCGGAAATATGATTATCTCACATTGCCAAAAAAAGGCTATTGTTTGTTGTGAAATACATACATACAAGGAAAAACATACTATTTGGCATAAACTAAAATAAGTTGTCTTTAACAATCTATAATCAGAAATTGATATGGAAACTAACTTGTTATGTAACCTATGCTGAGTAGAGTTAGTGCCTGGTTCCATGGATCACTTAATTTGCTTTTGTTTTTGCCTTTTAGGGTTAGTTTCATGGCCTTCATCTTCATCTAACTTTCTTCTCAAGCTCTTTAGATCTTCTTCACTCACAAGACCATTTAGTTTCTTGTTAAGTGCATAAGCTTCCCCCATTTTCCTTCGGCACTCTTTGATTGCAGAATCATGAGAAACCACTGAAAAAAAATGCAGGAAGAAAAGAAAAGGTTCTTATCAGTATGATCCATCATATATAAAACAGTAAAGGGGAAGATAACTACTAGCTTGGCCTTCTATTTATGTGCTACATATAGGTACTGCTTAAAATTTAGAAATATTTCCCTCATATTTGGTTTTCATTATATAATGCATTAAGTGGCCTTTGTATCAAATCAAACCATGATATGCAACATGGATACAGAAAAATGCATGGAAACCGCTGTTTTGTTGCTGAACAGAGAATGAGTAGAATGACCGATTGAGTGAAACCACATTGAGATAACAGACCTGGTTTTGGGTAATCTTTTCCAATTATGCACTTTGCTTTGGTTTGCACACTTAGTGGAGCTGTCCATGGCTCGTATATATACTCCTTTGGCATGTCTGATAACCACTCACAATAGTCATCATATAGAGCTTGACAAAAGATGATGAATGATGATGAAGAGGGTAGTAATTAAACATACCTTTTAGTACAGGGAGAAAATGCCTAATATAATTACCATTGGGATCATATTTCCTTCCAAATGAGATAGGGGAATAGATGCGGTTATACTGTGAATACAACAGTCATTAAATGTTAAAAGCAGCTAGGCAAACAGCACTTGGCAGCAATTACAGAGAGTAATTCTCAGGAAACTCTATATAAAACTCAAAAATGAAAGATGGAGGCCATAAAATCGACAAGGCTACTCTACTATCTCAAATTGCTAGATAAAAACATAGTATAAGAATTATATGATTCTAAACCAACTGATTCAGTGGACATATTCAGCACATGCTCCATTAGTCTATTGGTTATGTTGGCAGAGAAATCATTTTAAGGTGCCAGTTTTTCCCTATTATGAGAAGTTAAAGAATAAAGATGATAAATATAGATGGTTCATACCTGGTAAAAGAATGATGAACATGATAACCATAACCAATTCCCATTATTAATTGCCCAATCTGAATCAATCAGAAGTCTCTCAAAGACATCACGTCCTTTTTCCCAGTGAATAAACTAGCAACAAATGCATTTCATGTAAGGAGAAAAGAACAGGAAGGAGAAAGAAATGTGCTGAAGTATTAAAAAAACATACCATATCTCCACGAGTTAGGAAACATGCAACACAATGCCGTGCAAGATGGTGCATCCAACCCCACTTCCGTAGCTACAATGATCCAAATTTTTAAGACTAGAATCAAATATCCAAAATATGACACTAAAATGTGCAATAGTCAATAGATTGAATGAACGCAGAAAGTTATGCCACAGAAACCTGGACCATGATAGCATCAATCCAAGGGTACCCTGTTCTAGCTTCCCTCCAAGCAGCTAGGAGCTCGTCATCGTCATTCCATGGAATCTGAATTCACCAAATAAATCTGATCAAGGCTTTACTTATAGCAAGTACAGAATCAAGAACAGCATGTCAACACAGCTTATGCTAGATTAGTCAATGGACCTTATAAGGGGATGGAAATGAATTGCAGAAATGGTCGTGGGTAATACAGAATAGATGGGAAAACATTGAATAATTTCAATATCAGCCCTGCTAAATAAGATCTAAATGGTGAGGGAACTAAGAAACAGCAGGTCCAAGCAAAGAAGAGTTGAACCTTGGAAGGATAGGTTACAATCACAACTATTCTCTTAACTTTTTTTTAAGCAAAACATTCAGATACTAAATTCATTGTGACCAATAATACAGGATCAATTTGGTAAAGATAACCAATTTATTAGGAATGACAACACAACATGTACTGAAGCAATTCTACTTACAAAGAAACAAGGCTTGACTGAATACAAAAAGGAGTGATGAGCCTACTTGTGTTATCTATAGTATACTAATATTAGGGCTTTTCATCCATCTTGTTTCCATTCCTTTTCTTTTTACTGTTTCTTTATCATCAGAGAAATATGTTGAAAGAAACATACTCAAGCAGTTTTACAAAGTAGGCTTAGTCTAGTGCATTAAATGCACCTACCTGCTTGCATATTTTGTTACCCTTCATTTTATCAAAATTAGGAGTTCCAAAGGCCACAGTGTAGAAAAATTCTCGCCATAGCAACTGCAAAGGTCGAATCTGCTGTCAACTCTTTGGAAAAATGTGAAAAGAAGACTAATTAAGATAGTTGCATTATACCATCACTGAAGAAAAATAAGAGGTAACCAACCTGTCCAACAAGAGAAACTGGTGGTGATGTATGCTTCTTGACATTTTTATAAACATCTCTGAGGCACTGGTAAAAGTACCTAGAAGAGAGACAGCCAAACTGCCAAAAGGATCAGAAATAGAGAAAGAACATAAAAATGAGAAGCGCCAGTACTGCTCATAACTTTTTAGTCATAAATGTCTATATGCTGGAGGAGATTTGGTAAAGCTATTGTCTGCAGATTAAAAATTTTGTACAATCAAAGATGTTCCTAGCCAAGATCACTTCATCGTCTGGTTACTCACTTTCAAGTAAGGTGATAGAATAGTTGTTGCCGGCTTTGTAAATGCAGAAGGGTCACCCTTAGGTTTCTCAAAGTTGGCCACCCATTCCTATAGTAGGCATAGCAAGAAAGTTGTCATATAAATGCAAGTGTAACAAAAACAGCATAAAAAAGATCAAAAGAACTTAAATATGTAGAAACCAGAAAGAATATTGAAGGTATTATTGAATAAAATCAGGTTCGCTTAATGGAAGACCAGAGGGCTCTTCATGTTTCATAGGAACTTTCATCATCCTGACAAAGCCATACGATGGAACTATAAAGATGACTGATCACAAGTCACAACTGTAAGGCAATTACAACCATCCCTCCAGGCAACCAAAAAGAAATCACAATAAGAAGAGTACAGAACACTTTGTCCCCCAGCTTGATATACTTCATACAAACTTGTATTCAATCAAGCTATTTTACAATACTTACAGTCATGGACTTAGCTAGCCTACCAAAATGCACCTATTCTAACATACATGTGATCATTACCTTAATAAGTCAACTCAAATGAATTGAACTTCATTACAAGCAACACAGTGCAATTCTGTTAAGGACTCTGTAATCCCTCATATATTGTAACATATTAATGAATGGTATGTGATTTAGCATGTTAACAATTAAATTGTAGTTAAAACTTAAACTTTATAATTTCCCCATCCTATGAAGGGATAACTTTTCCAAAACTAAAACGCCTATTATATTGCTTATCACTAATTCAATGCACAGACATAAAATGTCATATCACATACCTTGTCACTCAGCGATTCCTTCAACCTCCTTAATGCTTCTGATTCACCACCTCTAAAGGGAGTCAACTCGTCCTGTACACGAAATCTTTTTCTTTTACCAAAAAGAAGAAAAAGAAAAGCTCTTTAAAAGGAAAACCATTTCTGATACATTGATTGCTATATACCTGATCCCTTTCCATATAGCCAAGTTCCTTCAGTGTTGGAACTTGTGAAATCTCAAAGCTTCCAACATCCCCAACAGGAGGAATTGAAGAAAGGTCGATCGAAAGTGGAGATGATGCCCATGAGGGTTCCCCAGCTAGCTTTAAAAAGGATTGATAACTCAGTGGTGGCTTTCCCCCATTCTGTAGTATACATTAGTTGCATTTAGAAAGTAGTAGTAATCGCTTTACAGAGACAATGGTGTCCCTGATAACCTTGATTAAAAAAAAATCCAAACTCTGTTGATAACAAGCTTCTTGCTTACCTTTTCTATAATATCTGCAGGATTGAAGAGTGTATGACTTACTGGAGAGAAAACCTCAATTCCAGCTGAAGAAGCATAGTCCTATTGAAAAAATAAATGCAACATTGTCTCAATATCAAAAACTTAATAAGCATGTTACTATAACACTAACTTACTCATTCCAAAATTAACTACTTGAGACCAATAACAAGTTCAAATTCAATTGATAGTAGTAAAGGATTTTGACTTTTGATTATTATTTGATGTGATTCATCATGTGAGAGTTCATTGCACATTAGTCATTACAAATGGTAGATAACCCTCTTTAGAACATGAAACCCCCCAAACTAGAAAAACCAAGTTTTACCTATTTTAATTTGATCTACTACCAAAACTTAAAGGAAGCTAAAAAAATAAATGTTCTTCTAATGGGAAAAAGACTAGTATTACCTTGACTTTGTTACTCAGAGCTTGGTAATATGGATCAGTGTCATACTCAAAGCAAAGCTTTTTCACGTCCCACTGCCATAAACTCATAAATACAAACATTATTAGCAAAATTAGTGAAAAAAGAAAAACCCTTCTGCATAGTTTTAACATATAAATGGAAGAATGTACTTTACTTACAAATTAAAGGGAATTGAATTACCTCTTTTAAGCAGCGAATCAAAACCTCGCCAGGCTCACCCTTCAACACCAACAACCTCGACCCAAGTTTCTTCAAGTTTAAGTCAAGGTCCACGAGGCTCTCCAGCAAGAACCGGATCCTATTTATGCCGGAACGGGTCGACCCGAGAGATGAAGCGTTTGGGTCCGGCTCCATATAATGAGGGTCGATCACGAACAGAGGGTACACGAATGCGGAGCCTCTTGAAGCATACTCGAGCGCCGGATTGTCGTGGATCCTGAGCCCCTTTCGAAACCACATTAACGAACCCGACCCGGACGCCATGCTTGAATTGAGAAGAGAATGTGAAAGTTTCATTTCATGAGAGAAAAACGGTTTTCAAAGGATGAGGAGTTGGCGCGTTAAATGCAGGGGGTGGATAAATAAAAGTTAAGATGGTAGCTAACGTGCACCGAGGGGTATAGGATAAGGATATTGCTAATTTGCAATGAGAAAAGAGAGGTTCGTATCTGATTATGCGCATAAGGCGTACGTTAGAGCCAGTTGGGGGGTGAAGCCTCGTTGCGGTTAATAAGACGCCACGTTGAGGCTTCTTTCTAACTTTTTTCGTGGCTGGAGATGGAAGATTGGCGGTATGTAAAAAGAAGAAGCAGAGTATTCGTGCAACTGCAAACAGAGGAGTTATTAAGAGTTAATGGCCAAGGCCAGTCATTCCCTCCCCTGTTTCCTTATTAAAATGACGTCTGAAAATCCTATGCTTTTTGCGGATCACCAATTCTTTGAGAGCTCCACTTTGAAGAAGGTGGCGTGGCAGTGTCTTTAACAATGGGCATTCCAATATGGATAAGCGTTCTAGTTTTGGCATAACTGTAACATTTGAAGAAAAAGAAGAAGAGTTTCCTCCTGCTCTGCTTCGGAAAATGTTGTCATATTCCCATTCTTCCCATCCACTCATTCCACCAAATTCCAACTGTTTCAAACTGGGGAAGGCAATAACAGAAGATGGTGATGAATAAGAAGAAGAAGAAGCTGATGTTTCTGTTTCAACTCCCAAGAAGTCTTCTCCCACTTTTTTGACCTTCTTCATATGCCATATAGTTAGAGATTCAAGGGACGGTAACTTCCCCATTGAAGGCAAGTTTTCACAGTTGTGGCACTGGAATAACCTAACACTCTTGAGGGAGATCATTGATGTCATCCAACTGGGAAATGCAGGACCTTCACAAAACCCCATCTCCAGAATCTGCAGGTTTTGAGGTGGCTGTAAGGCTTGGAGAACAAACGCTTCATCATTAATCCTTCCTGTGTTTTGCTTTGGCTCCGCATTAATTACATCAAAACGAAGACTCAATGAACGGAGTCCTGTCTTAATTGAAAGTCGTGCTTCCTTTGCCTCACTTACTTCTTCCACATTTCCCAACCCAAATATCTTCAGATTCCCTCGCAGATGGATCAACTTTCCCAAATCTTTCAGGCTACATGATGATGATGTTTCAGTTTCACAAAAGGATCCTCCTTTCTGCAATACGAACTCTTCCAGTGTCTGCAAACATGTTAATCTCCGGATTCCTTTTGGCATGAATAGACTATATCTTTTACTTGTTTCTGCATTTTGAATGTGTCTCAAGCTAATTAGCCTGCTCATCCCTTGCGGCAATTTGCTAAGATTATAACAGCTCCTGATGTTTAGAGTCTGCAAGTTACATAAGTCACATAGTGCCTCCGGTAATTCACACAATCCCAAACTTCCCTGTAAATTAAGATATCTCAAATGGATCAATTTTCCTATTTCTTGAGGGAGCTCTTTAATTGAACTTCGGGGTGGCCCGTTGCTCAAATTTAGTGTCCTTAGGCAAGTCAATTGATCCAATAGTTTTGGCAAAGATGCATCCATGTTGTAAAAATTTGAGATTATTTGGAGGCTGCGTAACTTTTTAACAGTATAAGTGGCATCTGGAATTTCCATATGTTTATTATCACAAACTAATGTTAAATGACGAACATTACCATGATAATAGTCAAGTACCCTTTGCTCTTCACTGCTTGCTGTTACACAACATTCAGTTTTTCTCAAAAGTTGGGCCAAGTCTTGCACTGTTTCATGCATTTTGCATCTAACTATGTTATCATCATTTGCATCAGTTTGAAACTCTTGAAAGAAAGAATGGGTTGCTAAGATATCAAAGTACTGTTCACCGACAATCTCCATCTTCTTCCCTTGTGTTTCTCCTAGAAAACCTTGAGCCATCCATAGCTTGATCAACAAATCTTTCTCCATCTTATGATCTTTCGGGAAAATGGCACAGTATGAGAAGCATTGCCTTAATGGGGATGGCAAATCATAATAGCTTAATAATAAGGGAGAAAAAAGGCCTTTTTCAACCTCATCAAGTTCCCACATGTGACTATCTAAAATCCTTTGCCATTCTTCTCTGGATCTTTTAAACCGTAAGAGACCTCCTAGGGTTTTTGTTGCAAGTGGCAAACCATGAGACTTATATGCAATTTTCTTACCAATATCCTCCAAACTCTTATGCTCTATGTCATTTCTCCCTGAAAATGCAATTTGACTAAATAAGGACCAACATGCTTCTTGAGATAACTTCCCCAAATGGAATAACTTCTTGCAGCCCATGATAGCAGCAACATTCTCCTTCCGCGTTGTGACCAAGATTTTGCTTCCTTGAGAACCACAGTTTAGACAGTTCTTCAATGACTGCCACTTCTCCTCATCCTCATTCCAAACATCATCTCGGACAAGAAGGAACCTTTTCCCCGCGATGTAATCATGAATTTTGTCTAGTACAGTATTCAGTTCACCAAAACTAGAGGCAGAACCCAATAGAGTTTCAAAAATGGCTTTTGCAATTCTCATCTCATCAAAAGGATTTGAAACACTCACCCACATCTTCTTGTGAAAATAGGCAGCAAGCTCGTGATGGTTGTAAACTATTTGTGCCAAAGTAGTTTTCCCTAGTCCTCCCATACCCACTATAGAGATTATGGGGATAATTCCCCTTTCTTCATAGCTATTTTCACTGAGCAACATGCTTATAAGGGTGTGTTTATCTTGGTCTCGATCATGTATCTTAGATTCATCAACAAAATGTGTCGTTTTTGGTCGTCCAGTTTCTAGATCATCATTATAATTCTTAGTCAAGTCAACTAGAAAAGAAAAATGATCTTTCTCTTTAGAAATGGCTTGAAGCCTTTCATTTAGGTCTTTAATCTTGACAGCAATATCATGGCGCAGAGCAACTCCACCAAAACAAGAACGTGGTGAGGGGATGCAAGAGCGTACCTTGCTTGAAAGATCAAATGAAGTTGAAGGGCTTTGAACTCTTCTTTTTGGCCAGGAAGAGCCTTGAGCCTGATCATCTCTCTCGATTTCGGATTTGAGAATAGCAGTGTTCCACTCGTCCAGCACATCATCAATATCGTAGGATATGTGTTTGAGCTTATCCAACCAAACTTTGACAGCATCCTCTTTCAGGTGTCTGTTCTCTGCATCTACTAGCACAGCTTGAATTGTCTGAAAAGTGTTTCTCATCTTTTCAACTTCTTGCTCAATTCCTACAACAAGTCTCACCTCATGCTCAATTTCTCGATCTATAATCGTCAACAGTTGGTTCAAGACTGCAGAAACAATTGCATCAGCCATAGTTGAAGAGAAAATTCTTGTGATCTAATGTTTCTAGCTTTCTTTTTTTTTTTTTTGGATAAAAAATTAATGGTTAGGTTTAGTTGAAGACATGGTTACAACAAGTCTGACAGGACAGGGCTTAATTGGAGCTATTAGCCAGATATATTATGCTTCTTTAATTTCCAAGTGTATATCTATACTGAATTCTGAATACAATATCTCAGATGTACTGTATATATTTTAATTAGGCAGAAGTCATTCACCAATAAAATGAAAGAGGGACTGGCCAAGTTTGCTAAGTCAATGCCGAGTACTGCAATTTCTAATGCTTCTGCACTTGTAAGTTGTCAAGAAACATATACGTACATTTTAGTTGGATGACTAAAATTGCCCATTTGGCGACCAGAGCATCAATTTTAGTTGGATGACTAAACAAAAAATTGTCGTGGAGCCTTCCTGAGTACCTTTGGGAACCACATCAATGAACCCGACCCGGACGGCCTGCTTGAACTGAGAAGATAATTAAATTAAAGTGAAAGTTTCATGAGAAAAGGGTTTCGATTTAAAAGCTGTTTATGGACCGTTGGGGACCTAGTTTGGAGTTGGCGCGTTAAATGGAGGGGTTGAGAAAAGTAAAGAAGATGATGGCTAACGTGCACCCTGAGGGTATAGGATAAGGATAGTTACGATGTGTAAAGAGAGGTTGTTTCTAATTATGCGCATTAGGCGTACGTTAGAGAAAGTTGTGGGGTGAAGCCTTGTTGCGGTTAATGCGACGCCACGTCAGGAGTTATACTTGTTTGGAATTTTGTGGTTGAAATGTTTCCTTGATATGCTTACATAGATAAAATCATTATTGAGAGAGTTTTACTTTCATATTGAACTCGATCGAGTTTAAACAAAATTAACTTATAAATATACCGAAAAAAGTATATATAAACAGACTCATTTTCTATCTTTCAAATTTCTAATAACAACTAAATTAATCAAGCTATAAAGAGGTTGGAAGTCAACATCTACTCTCTCAAAACATGATCAACAACCTATATATATATATGTCATAGCTGCTTTTCAGCAACTACTTATGGAACTGCTCAAACATTTTAGAGATGGCCTCTGTTGGATCTAACTTGCCAAGTCTTTGAATCTTAGGTAGAGACCAAGTTGGTTGCAACGTTTGTCATTGCTGCTTTAGCAAATACTTCTAACACTTTTACACTATTTTACCTACACAAGCTCTGATAATGCATGAGATCGCTGCCATGAAAAGTGGATAATGCATGCACATTCAAGGAGGGTCAAGGTAATATGGTTACTTATGCATTAGCCCAAAGATGACCATTTTCTTGCTTCGTGGAACCTCTCCATCTTGTATTAATTAAGCATTTATTATTGCTTGGATATGCAACTAGACATGTGTGTTGTAATTTTCCACACTTTGAAGTAATGAAATTTGCTCCTTTCATGACAAAGCAAATGGAGATATAAGATCAATTAACCATGTTCCTATTATATATATATATATATATATATATATATGACTAATTGCTCAATTAATGATAAAGCGAAGCGTTTCGATTTTTATGCTTAATTTGAGTACAACTTTTTAATTTGATTGTGAGTAAAATGTTTTAAAATCATTTCAGATTTCAATTCGGGACAATATTCAATCAAATAGGGTCACAATCTTTTTATGAAGCTAATTAAGATTGAGATCAAAAGATTGACTTCAAATTGAATCAATTTTGGACACATTTTGCCCTCAAACCAAATTAAAAGATTACCCCAAATTATATCTAAATTGAAGTTTTGTCCTAAATTGAGCAATTAGCCCTATTTATTTAGCATTTTTTTTTTGGTGCCAATGTATTGTTTTATGTTAAAAAATAGTGAAGAGTGATTATTATATGATCTCTTAAGCTAGACAAACTTGACAGCAGATAAAGTCTTCAATTTCAATCTACCAAAAATATGTATGTTTACACCTAGTTCTACATCACCTTATGACCTTATTGAAGATCCTACTGTATAATATAATAATATAATCTTATAATAACAAGACTTGATATGCAAATTTCAATTAACTTATATATATCTCATATTTCCTAAACTTAAAAAGGAAAATTCAGAATGAAAGTTTGATTCAAGTATTATTGCAAATAATCTATACTCCAATAAAACCTCCATTTCTTGATGTAGTGGTCAAACCTTATAGATATCATGTAATATGAAGATTCAAAACTCGTCATTCTTTACTCGTTTTTCGAATTTAAATAATAAGGGTTATCTGACATTTGGTCTGATGGTAGAATCTAAACAATCTCAAATAAATAAAAAAAATCAAAAATAATAAGAAAAAATTTAATACGTTCATATTATGAATCTAACATGATCTTAGTCATTAGTAGCATTATTTACACATGTACTGATTGGCATTACAATATTTTCCTTAATTTATTCAGACTCTTGACCATTCTATTTTGATTGTTGAATGAATTTAGTCTCCCATGGGAGGAGACAACTTTGACTCAGTATTATGTTCTCCTTAATAATTAATTATAACAAATTTCTTTTTGAGGGGACAATAATCAATTCAATATAGAAAATCTAAAAAGTTAGGTATAACAAACATGAAAAAACTTGGAATTAAGCCAAGAAAAAATATAGATTTATAGTTAAAAAAAATAAAAATAAAAATAAAAACTAAGTCCACAATTCTGGTGGTACTCGTAGTAAGTTGTAAACCGTCATCCGCAAGGAAATTAGGAATCTTCTGGCTAACGTCCTAACCTAACGCTCAAAACGTTCGCTTTTCTCACCGTTAGATCATTCTAAGCCTTCCTTCATCTACCGTCAGATCAGCAGGATTAACCGAAAAAACCTAACCCTTATATAAACCCAAATTCAACGCCGATTCTCAAAATTTTCCATTTATCACAAAAATTCATTCAATTCAACGATTCTTCATTCTTAGCAACTCTGCAATTCGATTTCCTTTTTCCTTTTTCTGTTTTACCGATTCAAATCAAACTCGTCGATCATGAGATTCAAGAAAGGGAGCAAAATTGAGGTATTGACCAAGAAGGAGGTCCCTACCGGCGCCTGGCGTTGCGCCGAGATTATCTCTGGAAACGGCCACACTTACAGCGTGAAGTATGGTTGGTTTCCGATCACGGGAGAGGCGGCGATGGTGGAGAGAGTCCCTAGGAAAGCGATTAGGCCTTGCCCTCCTCCGGTAAATGGGTTCGATGATTGGGTTTTGGGTGATATCGTAGAGGTTTTCGATGATTTGTGCTGGAAACCGGCGGTGATTGTTAGGGTTTTCGGTGGAAACAATTTTTCTGTTAGGATTCTGGGATCGAACAGCGAACTCGAAGTACATAATTCTCGATTGCGCGTTCGACAATCTTGGGAAAGTGGCAGCTGGTTCCTTGTTGGAAAGGTAATTTTGCTCCTTCGCTTTTTGTAGCAATAATTTTCCTTCTTTTTTTTTTGGAAAAAATTTATACTTGTTACATGATTTGATTCTTACGCTATTCGTTATTTTGGACAACAGGGTTCATCAAATTCCACTGGACAGCCGAAAAGAAAGAGATCACCTCCTGGCGTCTCGGATGTTGGTGGGCAGAAGAAGAGGGTGATTGAAAAAGGTAAAATTGGTGGTCAAAGAATCATAGTGCGACTTCCTTCACCGGCGTCTAAAAAGGTAGATGCATTTGTTTCCCCTCAAAATATAATGGGTGAAAAATACATGCCGTCTTCCTTTGATAGAATTGATGATACCATGAGTTGTGCGTCGTCCGTTGGTAGCTGTAGTGGTTTAGGGAATAATGGTTTTTTGTCCCCTAGTCCTGTAAGAAACGGTAATGAAGAGTTAGAGGATTATTGTAGTGACGCAGACTCGTATTCTCGGCAAAGATCTCAGCAAAGATGCGGAGAAGAGGAAGCTTCTGTTTCCACAGGTGTGCAATTGGGAAAAGATTTTCATAGATCAGAGCTACATGCCTATCAGCAAGCTCTTGAAGCATTGCATGCTTCAGGGCCTATGACTTGGGAAGAAGAAGAAAAGGTGACAAATTTACGTCGTGCTCTTAATATTTCAAATGATGAACATTTGAGGGAGCTAAGAAAGTTGAGACATGATGATAACAGGCCTTTCATTAGTTGTTTCTAGATTTACTGAATTTACTGAATTTGCGTTTCTATCTGGTGTCCAGTAGTGCAATGTTTCACTCCCAATTGTGCATATATTGTAAAGATACTTGAAAGTTTCAATTTTGTAATTGTTTTACTAGATTCTATCACCTGATTATTATGTTACTAGATTCGTTCAATTTTGTAATTGTTTTACTAGATTCTTTCACCTGATTATTATGTTACTAGATTCGTTCACCTGATTCTAAGGTTCTTTTGTAGATTTTTTTCCCATTTATTCCTGCTTCTCACCTTTTGCAGATGTTGCATATTGTTGGTTGGATATGCATCTTAAATTTCAGCACAGAAAAATTAGTGTACTTTTTCTGAGGGAAATTGTTGACCAACTTCCCGGAAAGGACTTTTGAAATGAATTTGATTTCAGGCCTGAACCCTGAAGTATAACATGTCTTACCTTTTTTTTCCTCAGCTATTGTTTATCAATTTTTTTTCCTCCATAATAATTATTAACGAAAGAAGCATTGTTCATGCATGTTGAGCAGCAGGGGTTTTTGTTGATTGTGATATGGTGTTTCCTGGTTTATGAATTAATTAGATTCTGCTACTCTTTCATTTATGTGAAACTGTTCTTCATCATCTTGTGATGGTTATGAATGTTATACTTGCTTATTTTCAGCAGTATATGAGATTAATGTTGAGGAATATCTTGACTTCTCAGAATTTCTCATGGCAAATGTTGGGGGCATCCATAGCTTGCTTCTAAAGCCATGATGGGGTTGAGTTTGTCATCTCTTGCAGTTGACCAGGGGCAAACATCCATGGTTTATTCCTAAAGGAACTCTTAAGCCCTGCTATTGGTATGAATTATTTTTTAAAAATGTTTTGAAAATTTGATTTATTTATGGAAATCCCCGTATTTGGCATTGTATCTCTTGGTGCAGATAAAACAAGATAATTTTAAAGGATTCCCTACAGTTTTGGTATGTAAGTTGATAAGATGCAGTTTCACTTATCAAAGAGAATTCTACCGCTTCTCTCTTTTTGAATGCATGAGATGAGAATTTAGGTTAATAATAATTGGAAATTATACCATTTCTTGAATGTATATATAAAAAGTGGAAGAATCTAGGCTGGAAGCTGGATAGTTAGTGAATTTCGCTCTTTTCTCTCTTGTGCATTTCAACCTTGAATGCTAGAGTATTGACAACAATATGTTACCATATCGTAGGTTGAATGTCTGACGGTTTTTGGGGGCTTCATCAATTTTACAGTTGTTGTAAATATATTCATTCGTTCTGATGATAAAGAATGGTTTTCAAGTTAAACACCTGTGGTTACATACAATGACCAACTGTGGTTCTAACTTCATAGGTGGTTGATTTTGTTAAATGGGTATTTGGAAGTCCCTTGAGAACCCCAAGCATGAAAAACATCCATGGGGTCACTGTGCTGTAAGACTTCCTTTTTCTTGCATAATAGATATATGTTTTCATCTTTAGGAATTTTGTACAACAAAGCTCCTTGCCATACTTGATATGTACTTTTCCCCTTACAATGTACAGTGGATGAGAGCTGTTGCTGTGAGTTACATGAAGTTTTCTCCTAATTATTTATAGTGGGGGACGATGTACAGTGGATGAGAGCTGTTGCTGTGAGTTACATGAAGTTTTCTCCTAATTATTTATAGTGGGGGACGAGAGACTTGTCAAGGAGAGGAGTGTATATATTCAGATACTGGATTGCTGTTCATTGTTGTTGCAGCCATGGACTGAAAGAGATGCTTTAGTTCATATCATTTAATACTGGGTAGGTTCTTCCAATTGGTAAGACTTGTTTGCCGACCTCATGTTTTATTTTTGTGCCACCTTTCGCATTTTTTTCTGAGACTAGGGTGTGGTGGTTTAGGCTTTACATCATTTCACTATAGGGTAGGGCTATTTAAAGTCAAACCAAATTAACATCATTTCACAATAGAGATGCTTTAGTTCATATCATTTAATACTGGGTAGGTCTTTTGTTGTTTTAAATTCATTTTAAGTATCTGTTGTTTTGTCTCCATCCCCAACCCCCCTGTGGTTCGATTTTTGCAAGTGGCAATTAGGGCAGGGAAGTTTAGCTTCAAGGGGATTAGGAGTTCCTCTCGAAAATACATACAAGTCGGATCTCCTACTATGAAAGGTATACACTCATTTCCTATATCTGTTTTGTGATGCTTCACTTTAATGGAGGTGTATTTTCTCTCTTCTAAGAAGCATGTATTGTTTTCTACATAACCAAATTAGTAATGCTCTTGTTCTAGTGTCTTCACTGAGGTAATTAAGTGATTGAAGGTGCAAAAGATGAATTTTGAGTCCTTTTTTTGGTTACAAGGAGGGGCAGTAAGGCCTGAGAAAGAAACAAAAACTAAGTGACCATCCTTGGAAAGACTACACCGATTGCATCTGTGGCATTAAAATGTTAATGAAACCTGCCGATGGTGTATTAAAAATCACCATTAGTCCTGCTTGTCACTATTGCTTTTGCCATTCAATCTTGGATAAAGTTCTTCTGCTGTGGGATATAGTTCACTTCCCATTTCCATTCCCTCTTCTGGTATCCTCTTATGGTTGTGACCACTCAGATCAATGGATGGTTCCTCTTCAATATACTTGAAATTTCTGCTCCAAGCAAGTTTCTGCAAAGTCGATAGAATGCTGCCCTATGGATTGAGTGAAGCCCATCATCCATTCACCAAAGCTCCCTCTGATAGCATCACCTATTGCCTGCTTAATTTTGGCCTGGTTCCAACTGGCATCAGTTTAACTTAACCCAATCCTTTTTGGGATTTTGCCATCCCAGAAGCTCCTCTATTATAATCTTCTGGTTGGCAGTGCATCCAGAATTGGAGTCCTTTGTTGAGTGAAGCTGCAGTGATGAATATATGTTTATTCTAGGTCTAGTTTTGACATTTTATTCTTCTACTACTGGAATTATCAATTATGCATCTCAGTATCAGGACAGGTTTATGACTTTACATTTCTGAATGTATTATGTAATTTATACTATCATGTATATATGCTAAAAATCCACCAAACTTTGTTACTTGGTTTGAATAATATAAAATATCTATTTTTACAATGAAATTGATAAAAGCCTTTTTTTTTTTTCTTTCTTTCTCGAAATTGATAAAGTTGTTGTATATACGGTGCTGTTGAAAGAACGTAAAAGATGTGGCTAATATTTTGGCTTGCAAAACTGCGCCAAGCCAAACTATGTTTGCTGTAGCATGCAGGTCAAATTACACTGCGGAATATATATTATAATGAAGCCTGGTAATAGTTTGTACCTTAAGAAATGAACTTTTCAACAATAAAAGTTAATGATTATGAAATTAAATAAAAATTAAATAGTAGCCATAACTTTGAAGCTATTTCAATATCAAGAACACCATTCAAAATCAAAATGAACATGTCCATTAAGATGAAGCTTTGCATTTATCAATGCATCTCCCTCACCCTCAAGAACCACCACGTCCTCCTGCCTGGACTCAATCGGTATCTTCGTAATTCCTTTCAAGTGAATTCTTGCATAGATTGCATGAATTACACATTTTGCATAAATATACTTAGTTAACCATTGTTTAGTTAATTAACAGATAGTTTGTTAATTAACAGTTAGTTAGTTTGTTAGGAAAGTCAACTTTTGTTGACTCAAGCCTTGTATATATATTCTGATGAACTAATAATCAAAGCACGCTTTCTCTTTCTCTATTTTCGTTTCTCCAACAAAATTTGGACCCTGACGTTACAGAGGACGATCTCTATAGAAAATTTTCTTCAGTCGTTCCAGTCACTTCATTAAGTCTTTGCCGCTGTTCAACTACCGGCAAGTCTCTCCGATATACGATTACGTCAAGTTCGGCTCTCATTATACTGGTACATTGTTCTATTCTTTTTCTTTCTTTCTCGGACGTTCTTCTTAATTTTCTGGAGTTTTACTCTGTTTCTCTGAGTTTTCGACGACGGTTTTACTTCCTTTTTCTTTCATGTTAAGATTCTAAACTTTTCTTTGCGAGCATGCATTTTGCTTTGTTGTAATCTCTAGTTTTCGATCATGGAGTTTCAAAATGTCTTTTATACTCCGTTCCACAAAGTTTCTGGATTCTTCAAATCCTTTGACGAAGCCTTTTACCTTATATT
>AWWV01015000.1:0-24350 GCA_001974805.1 Corchorus capsularis
ACTCGTAAGTCGTAATTAAGATTCGCAGATCAAACCAGGAAAAAGAATTTGAAATGGAAGCGATGATCAAGATTGAAAACGGTTATAGTAAAATAGAAAAGAAAACAAATTAAGCAAGACTGATCAGAATAAATGAACAATCAAGGTACGAACAATGCAAGCTAGCTTCGGTGAACAGATTCAGATCAAAAGAATGTGATGAAACAAACAAGAATATAAGGTAAAAGGCTTCGTCAAAGGATTTGAAGAATCCAGAAACTTTGTGGAACGGAGTATAAAAGACATTTTGAAACTCCATGATCGAAAACTAGAGATTACAACAAAGCAAAATGCATGCTCGCAAAGAAAAGTTTAGAATCTTAACATGAAAGAAAAAGGAAGTAAAACCGTCGTCGAAAACTCAGAGAAACAGAGTAAAACTCCAGAAAATTAAGAAGAACGTCCGAGAAAGAAAGAAAAAGAATAGAACAATGTACCAGTATAATGAGAGCCGAACTTGACGTAATCGTATATCGGAGAGACTTGCCGGTAGTTGAACAGCGGCAAAGACTTAATGAAGTGACTGGAACGACTGAAGAAAATTTTCTATAGAGATCGTCCTCTGTAACGTCAGGGTCCAAATTTTGTTGGAGAAACGAAAATAGAGAAAGAGAAAGCGTGCTTTGATTATTAGTTCATCAGAATATATATACAAGGCTTGAGTCAACAAAAGTTGACTTTCCTAACAAACTAACTAACTGTTAATTAACAAACTATCTGTTAATTAACTAAACAATGGTTAACTAAGTATATTTTTACTAGTACCTTATATGCCGAAGTCCATGCGATTATTCTTGGTTTTGAGATTGCTCTTGAATTTGGCTATGACCACTGTGCTTGATTGAAAGCGATTCTCTTGTAACGGTGTCAGAAATTATGAAGTCGGACTCTGTCCTTGGGAGAGAGGGTGGTCATTTGATTTTCGAGATTCGGGATTAATTGGCTAATCTATTTGAGTTTTGTTCTTTCCAACATGTTAATAGAGAAGTCAACTTTTTGACACATAGGTTAGCTAGGTAACCCCAATCTCTTGAATTAATGAATTTATTGACATTTGATTTTTCTAAAAAAAAAAAATTACTAACATCCTCCCTCAGACTAGGGAGTAGATTTTTAAGATTCCCAATTTGGAAAAAGAAGCTGCAAAAATAGGTGAAGATAATCTTTGATGAAATAATCTGCTAACTAATTTTGAGAAGACACTAGCAACAAATACAATCAAACAATTTTGAATCTTGTCTCTCATAACGTGACAATCTATCTCTATGTGTTTGGTGCGCTCATGAAATACTGGATTCTGAGCTAGATAAATTGCAAACTGATTGTCACAAAACAGAGGTATTGGAGCTGGCATATAGGATCTTCAAATCTGTCAAAAGAAAATTGAATCCATTGTAACTCACATGTGGTAGTTGCTAATGCACGATACTCAACCTCTATGAAATTACGGTTGATGTTATTTTGCTTCTTACTTTTTTCCAAGAAATTAAAGTTGATCCCTATAGAACACAGTATCTAGTTATTGATCTTCTAGTATCAATGCATGTGCCCCAGTCACGAAGTCACTATAAGAAAAAACCTGTACTTGTAGGTTGTTATCTGCAGAAAAGAAGAGTCCATGTCCTATAGTTCCCTTCAAGTAATTTAACAAGGCCCTTGAATTGAAGCCAATAAAGATTGCTGAATCTGTTGTACCTTGATTAAACTAAACACCATCTCTGTTTTCCTTCTGCCATGTATACTAATTAACAAGTTGAATAAGTTTCTCAATCCAGTTCGGGATTCTTTACCTGATTTTTCTCAATAAAAAGGTTCATTCCTCTCTTGCTAATTGGCATTAATAACATACTTCATTCCTCATACAATGAAGTACTGTAATAATTTCTTGTTTTTTTTTGGTATCCCATCCGGTATCCAGGGCTTTGTCCTGACTAATCTGGATCCGACCCGCGTCGCGCACCTGGTTATGGTGGGTGAGTCTCTCAACAGGGGCAGCTGCGTACGGAAGGTCTCGAACCCGAGACCTGCTTAAGCTGGAACAGACCGCTTACCACTTGATCCAACCCCTTATTGGTTGTAATAATTTCTTGTGTATTTCACAGAAAAAGTATAAATATTCTATTCTATAGCTGCTTAAGAAAGCCTTGTGGCATTGATTTCTGCAGTGTTAAATTCAATGGAAATTGTTCCTTATCCTAGTAGTAGGGTATGTAAATTCAATTTCTGTTGCTTGGGAAATCACATGAATAGTGTTTTGCGGCCCTAAACGTACCATAGTTTTCCTTTGGTTTTCTTATCATAGTTAAATATAAGATCTATTGTTTTTTTTTTTGAAGGAAAAATATAAGATCTATTGTTTTGTTACCAGAAACATATTAAAAAAATAAAAGAAAAATTAAAGAAAGAAAAAAAAAGCACCATAAATTGAAAAAATCCTGTATTCCTGTGTGCAAAAAAAAAAAAAACTCTTGTTTATATTTTTTAGAAAGAGAAATTTAAAATTGTAGGAAACCAAAAAAGAAGCAAAAAAAAGGAAACCAAAAAAATTTAAAATTGTGTAATCATCAAAAAACCCTGATGAACACAAAAAGAAGTATAAGGGCCCAGTAGAAATTGCTTCTTTTTCGAGGCCCACCACGTTTTTTGGGTATTAATCGTATCTATCTATGTAACCAGCAAGGAAACGTCATCCTACCCTAACGTCCAAGAACTTCTTTCTGTAAACGTTAGATCATCGCGATCCATCTTCTTAGCCGTCCGATTATCTCAAACTCTACTCTTGAGTCTCGACGCGTACAAGTAAGAGAAACCTTGCCGTCATATATAATCCAAAATTCAATACCGGTTCCCAAAATTTCCCGTCAACAATCCGTGCAGCCTTCGATTCTTTTCCTTCCAATAATCCCTGCAACCATTCGATTTCTGCTTTCTGAGTTCAAATCAAAGTCGGCCACCATGAGATTCAGGAAAGGTAGCAAAGTTGAGGTATTGACCAAGAAGGAGGTTCCGACTGGAGCCTGGCGCTGCGCCGAGATTATATCCGGTAACGGCCATACTTACAGCGTGAAGTATGGTTGGTTTCCTATCACTGGTGAGGCGGCGACGGTGGAGAGAGTCCCTAGGAAAGCGATTAGGCCTTGCCCTCCTCCGGTGAACGGGTGCGATGATTGGGTTTCTGGAGATGTAGTGGAGGTTTTCGATGAATTGTGCTGGAAACCGGCTGTGATCGTTAGGGTTTTCGGTGGAAACAACTTTTCTGTTAGGATTCTTGGATCGAATAGCGAGCTCAAAGCGCATAAATCTCGTTTGCGGGTTCGACAATCTTGGGAAGAAGGCAACTGGTTCCTCGTTGGAAAGGTAATTTTATTTATTTATTTATTTATTTATGTATTTTTACAATAGTTTCAATATTTTTACCTTATTTTCTTTTTTTTAGACGTCATTGATTCTCAATCCTAATAACTTTTCCTTTTGTCCAAATAACAGGGTTCGTCAAATTCCGGTGGGCAACTGAAAAGAAAAAGACCTGCGCCTGGATTCTATGATGTCGGTGGCCAGAAGAAGAGGGTGATGATTGAAAAAGGTAGTATTGGTGCTAAAAGAATCATAGTTCGGCTTCCTTCTCCGGCATCCGAAAAGGTAGATGCATTTGTTCCCCCCAATAAAATCGTGGGTGATAGGTTTATGCCTTCTTCCTTTAATAGGAATGATGATACTATGAGTTGCGTCTCATCTGTTGGTAGCTGTAGTGGTTTAGGGAATAATAGGCTTAACTTGTCTCATAGTCCTGTTGGAAACGGTTGTGAAAACTTAGAGGATTATTGCAGTGATGCTGATTCATATTCTGAACGTAGATCTGTAGAAGAAGAAAGTTCTGTTTCCTCTGGTGTCGAATTGGGAACAGATTTCCATAGGTCAGAGCTGCATGCCTATCAACAAGCTCTTGCGGCATTGCATGCTTCTGGGCCTTTGACTTGGGATAAAGAAGTAAAGGTGACTAATCTACGCCATTCTCTTAATATTTCAAATGATGAACATTTGAGAGAGCTAAGAAAGTTGAGACATGAGCATGATAGGTTTCATATCAGTTGTTTCTAGGTTTGATGAATCACGTTCTCTCTGTATATGCAACAGTGTTATGCTTTCATCCATTGCTGTATATGCAACAGTGTTATGCTTTAATCCATTGCTGAAGATATGTAAAGATACTGGATACTCGAAACTTGTAACTTATCTATCGGATTCATGTCCTTTCTTTGTGGTAGGAACTTCTAATTTCTCATTTTCATTCTCCCTTGTCAAAATTGTAGATGTGGTTTATTATTAATTTTCTGGAGTAGAAAGCTCTTCCTTTTAGCGAAATTGTTGAGTAAGATCATTTAAATTCAGTTATATTTGTACATTTTATTTGAATATTTTGATGAATATGGATATTATGCTTGATTTATTTCAGCTGTATACATAATTTATATTGAGGAATGTCTTGATGCTTTCTCAGAATATCTCATGGCCAATGTTGGAGGCAACCATACCTTGCTTTTAAAGCCATGGTGGGGTTTAGTTTGTGACCTCATGCAGTTGACCAGGGATCCACATCCATGGTTTATTTACAAAAGGGAACCCTTATCCCTGCTGTTGGTATGATTTTTTTAATCTTTTCAAAATGTTGATTTATCAGTGAAATTGTTGGCATGGAGTAATTTATTCCATTGTGGATGTATAAAGATATTTAGAAGAGGCCCCCAGTAGTTTGTAAATGGATAGGTTGCTGTTCACTTACTAAAAGAGAATTATATCTAACTTTTTGGAGAGTACAAGCTGTAACTTATTGAACATGTTGGTATTCTTACATGAGTGTCCTTCTGCATCCTCTTTCTCTATTCTTTGCAAAGATCTCTCCGGTTGAATGCTTGAGTTTTGACAAGAATATTTTACCATTTTTAAAAGCCTAAAAATTTTGGTCTTCTGGGGAGCATTCTAATTGTTTAATTCTCTGTATAAACAAGTACTGGCAATCTGATTATTTATGGTATTTTATATTTGTTCAAGTAAAAATTTTATTCTTTATTGCACACTATGTGATCAAATAGTGTTCTAACATCACAGGCGGTCGCTGGATTTTGTTAGATGGGTACTTTCAAGTCCTTTTGATGAACTCCAAGTTGGAAAATCTTTCATCCATAAGAGTGATGTGCCTTAACATTGGATAATGTGCTGTAAGATAATTTATATAGCATTTTGTTTTTCATGGATTTCTTTATGACAAGAAATCTTCGCTTTGGATAAAATGCCCTTATACACTTAATTCTATACAATGAATGAGAGTCCATGTTATATATTCAGTTTGAAGTTTGATGGGTTAAGTGTGTTATATTTAGATATTGGATTCCTACTCATTATTGTTGAATGCAGCCTGGGGACTGAGAGCTTCATGCCCTTGGTTAGGTAGGTTCCTACCAGTTGGTAAGTCTGTGTCATGTGGGGAAGAGAGGGGAGGTGGAGGGGGTTGAGAATCCTGAATTTCTTGCAGTACTTAGCTTAAGTTCATGGATTTTCAAGTGAAAGATTGTTTTCGCGAGGTCTTGATCGGAATGAGTTG
This sequence comes from Corchorus capsularis, assembly GCA_001974805.1. Taxonomy (NCBI): domain Eukaryota; kingdom Viridiplantae; phylum Streptophyta; class Magnoliopsida; order Malvales; family Malvaceae; genus Corchorus; species Corchorus capsularis. The sequence goes on from AWWV01015000.1 coordinate 5,639, forward strand.
GGAAAGTGCTGGTGCCTGTAGATATTACAATTTCCCTGTGGCAATCAAGCTGCGGAAGAAGAGCCAGATAGCTGCCATGCAAAAACCTGGGGAGTTGGTTCCTGCAGGGTCTGCAATTCAGAAGGGAAAGAAGACTGCAGCCCATCAAGAAGGGTAACCCCGGAAGCTGCCGATAGTACAGAAGAAATTGGATTGGAAAGTGAGAAATTTTAGTTTTAGTGAGTAATGCTTGTTTTCTATACTTTTATTACCAGTCTATTTCCTTCTGTCAATATTTTTTTAGGCTTGTAATTGAAACAATATGAGAGTGTAGTTTGAGAACTTGTACTCATTACTGTAGAAATCGACACTTGAAGTAGTAGAATTGTTTGTTAATGGCTTCCATGAAATGAAAGAGCTTGCAAGTCTGTTATCCATTTTTTTTTCATGCATTATCTGTATTGAGTTGTTTTACTGTTTAAGCAGGATCAAATTTAAAAATTAAATTACCAAAAAGGTCCAAATCCTATCCTAAATGGATTATTATTAAACTTTTTTTTTCTCTTTTAAAGAGTTTTTCAGGAGGGAAATTTTGAATTTAAGACTGAAGTATGTTCATATGATTATTTGATCGTTATGAATATTGCGAGTGCGTATATTCTTACTCAGTTATTCTGTTTCTGTGAATAAGGCGATATTTATTTATTAAAGAAGTGTGTGACGACGACACGACGTGTCGTTTTGAGACATGGAGAATTAGGAGCCATGTGTTTAGTTTTTGGACCGGTAATTTCTGATACACGCGTCACCTCTTCTTCTGTTTTTCTTCCTTCGTTTATCACTTGTTCTGCAACTACAACTGCAAAACCCAATTTCCTCCATTTCTCTGTTGTATTTGTTAAGAACCAACCATGAGTAATTATTCTTAACTCTCTTTGTGATTAACATTTTATTTTCTTTTATTATTTTATTGAAGTTTCTCTTCTCATTTTGATCTTCTTCCTTCATATTTACAGGTTTAGGCCATAAAATCCGGACCGGCGTCCAAGGTATATAATAAACGTTATTTTAAATGTATATATATATAATTAAATATTTTTCTTTTGGATTCTCTGGTTGCAAAGTTTTAAGAACTTTGAATTTGAAATCAGGATATGGAAAACTCAGCTTTCTTTCGAGGCTAACTCGCCAAACTCACGATGCCAAGGTTCTTTCTTTTCCATCCTTTCTTTTTCTTTTTAAAGAAAGCTTAAGTTTTGGAATGTGTGTAAATTATGACATTTTTTGTTAATAAAGCCAGAATTTAGTTAAATTTATTCAAAAGTGAAAATGTTATATCGAGAGAGAGTATAATAGAGTAGTGTAATTTATGGAAGAATTTGGCCTTTTCTTATTTTCAATCTATCAATGATTTTTAGAATAGCCATAGCAGAGGGTTTCAATTATTTGGGAAACAAAGTTAGTATTACCTGTTTAGCCCTTTGGTTGTGTAGAGTTCAATCTGTTTGAATGGAAAGAAGAAAATTTCAGATTAGTCTAACACTTGATATAGTTGTTGTGGGCAAAATTTGTGAAGTAGTTATGAAGGTAGGGTGAGACTAGCCCTCTAAACATGAAAAATATGAAATATAAATAAACATTTGGTTTTACAAACATGAAAATTCTATGATATGAATGTTTCATACTTGGGATGAAATTCCTTACTTCAATTTTTCATAAATGTAAAAATTTTTGCAGACTCTTCCTGCGGTGCACAACCAAATCATAACGCAGGATCGAGATAGACTAGGATCTACTGGCATTAATTCATTGAGATGGCTCGCACTCTTTGGGGCAGGTTTCTCAGGACTTTTGGGTTGCGCTACAATAGCTTATTCTGATGAGGCTGAACATGGTTTGGCGTGTCCTAGTTATCCTTGGCCTCATAAAGGCATACTCAGTTCATATGACCATGCCTCGTAAGTTTAATTTTCATTTCTGCTAATAGATAATAACTTCACTTGTTTCCCCTGCTCCCAAATCCCTTTGCAGCAAAAATGAATTATTGGTATTCTAATAGAATATTTGAGTGTGTTTCATTTCCTTGATTATTTTTAAGAACTGCTTACCATCTTGATTAAGTGTAATATTCTAATCATTGTGATGTAAGCATATGTTTGTATTTGGCATCGTTTGATTACTATTGATCAATTATACATGAGCAGGATTCGTCGGGGCCACCAGGTCTACCAACAGGTCTGTGCATCTTGCCATTCGATGTCTCTAGTCTCGTACAGAGATCTTGTTGGTGTAGCATACACTGAAGAAGAGACGAAGGCTATGGCAGCAGAGATTGAAGTTGTTGATGGGCCTAATGATGAGGGTGAGATGTTTACCCGGCCTGGGAAGTTAAGTGATCGGTTTCCAGAGCCATATGCAAATGAACAAGCAGCTAGGTTTGCAAATGGAGGTGCATATCCTCCAGACTTAAGCCTTATCACTAAGGTATATCATGTATTGATTTTATTAAAGTAGGAATTAACAATCCTTTTTAATTTCAATTCCAACTTTTAACCTTGCAGGCACGCCATGATGGCCAGAACTATGTATTTGCTCTTCTAACTGGTTACCGTGATCCTCCTGCTGGTGTATCGGTAATTTCTACTGCCAATTTTTTTTCTTTTAAGAAGACTGAAGAAAGGGCTCTGAAAGGTTGTAGTCGATTCAAACGATATAATGGGTAACTGGAGAGTGTCATAAAGTGAACTGACGTTGGAACTATGTTTTCTCTTTCAGGCTAAGTGCATGGTCACTCGACCATGTACGGCTTCAAAAATGTTACTCAGTTTTTAAACTTGTGGTTCATAGTGCAATTTAGTTCTATATTACAGTAATCTTTAGGTGATCTTCCCTAAATTTGAGATCCCTCAGAAACTAATAACTTGCCTCATTACAATCCTAAGTGGATATTTGCTTCGGATGGTTAGTATACTGGGCAGGGAAGGAAAAGTGAGAAAGCTGTGTTGGCTGGCCCTTTTCGAGAGGGGTTTTGTGATGGTTAGGGAGGTCTCTTATGTCATTATTTGTAACAGTAATATTATAAGTTCGACTTACTTAAACTATGCTCTCTTCTTTTGATGGCAAGAAAAGAAAGAATAATAACTTGAATCTTATCTCAACTGCCATGTTGCTACACTCTCTCTTTCCTTCTCTCACTTGTCAATGACTCTGCAATTCTTGATTTATGATACTATTTCATTGTAGATTCGAGAAGGGCTGCATTATAATCCTTACTTTCCTGGTGGTGCGATAGCCATGCCAAAAATGCTGAATGATGGTGCTGTTGAATATGAAGATGGTACCCCAGCTACAGAGGCCCAAGTATTCTTCTTAACTGTGCCATTGTAAATGATTGTGCAAGTTCACTGCTAAAGCAAGGGTTCTCATATTCTTTTTACAATATTGCTGCAGATGGGGAAAGATGTGGTGACATTTTTGGCATGGGCTGCTGAGCCAGAAATGGAAGAGAGAAAACTGGTAAATAATTTGCGAATTTTGATTTTGCTTTACCTTGCATAATGCTTTGTCGGTTACCTACATTTTTTGAGATCCTAGACTGTAGGCCCTCGATTCTTCTCCTAACATTGATGTATTTACTTGACAGTGCAAATAATCCCGTTGCTTGGCATCCTAACATTGATATATTTACTTGAAAGTGCAAATAATCCTGTTGCTTGGCATCATATGATAAAAATGATTAAATTTTGGCATAATCAATTGCCTGTATGACTCAAATACTTAACATCATGATATATCAATAGCTCAAAACCATATGATAAATGATTGAACTTTGGCATGCTCGCTATAGCACATTTCCTTAAGCTTGCTTATAGAACTAACTGGCAATCCTAATAAATGGAGTGAGTAGAGATCCTTTCAAATCTGGTATTGAGATGTATGAGGCATTATTTTCTCCTTTTTATTTTGTTTACCACTTCAATATTGTTTGAAGATATGACCTAAGGTGGTACTGCCCTTTGACTATAGTGAATGTACTTCCGACTTTGATTTTGCTTAAATTTTTTCACAGATGGGTTTTAAGTGGATATTTGTGCTCTCTCTCGCACTTCTCCAAGCAGCTTACTATCGGCGGTTGAAATGGTCAGTTCTAAAATCTCGAAAATTGGTGGTTGATGCTGTCAATTAATGTCTTCTATCTATGTAATTATGCATTTGAGAAGGGATAGATTGGTAATAAGTAATTCATTAGACCATCTAGGTTTTGTATTTTAATTTGTTATCAGAGATCTCCTTTGCAGCTGTATTCTTTACTTGGGTGAAATAATAAGCTGCTTGTATTATTACCTTTAAAAAAGAAAAAGCTACTATCTAATTGATTGTTCTATGATGGAAAATGAGTCATAAAAAGCAGCATTTCAATGGAAAGTTGTTTCTTAGAAGCAGTCTCTATCATTCTCCTGTATGTTAGTTGTCAGAGAAATTTGTTCATCAAGATGAAAGTCATGAGTCAAGATATTAGTGCTCAAGTTGAAAAATAACTTCAGACTTTTTATCTTTGAAGTAGAAACTGAGAAAGAACTTCACTCATACCATTTAATTTAGTGATCGAAAGATAGATACATAGATGTAAACATTTGGTGCGAACTTAATAAAAACCCTCTTGCTTTTGTTACATGAATCCTAAAGTATACAATCATAACTCCTAAATGGATCAAGCATCACATGAATTTTGCATAAGAAATGCAGCAACCTTTTTAAACAGTTTTACAGATGATGCAATTTTCGGACACTGATCAGCTTCACATCATCCACCACCGGTCCGCAAAGAGAACCTGAGTTATCACTTGTCATGTGGTAAAATGTGCTATAGAACATGATCCTAGTTCGGGTCGAAACTGCCTTGAATTGTAGTGTAGCTCGCTTGAATCCTCCTTTCCCGTTGGATTGATATGGAACCTTAACGGTATCTTTGCCTGCAAAAGCTTCTACCAACATGGAACCTGCACATGCATTGTTAGCATCACCAACGGCAAACGAGAGGACATAGGTCCAACCGATTCTGGTCATGACCACCTGTGCGAGCGCACTCTCTCTCCCGGCAACAAGTTCAACAGCTCGTTTTCCCTCCGGAACGGAGAAATGTTCACTGTCGATGTACTTAACGGCTTTCAGGGATTCAACTATCCAGCCTGGTAGAGGAGAGTGATCATCTTCAATCTGGGATGGAATTAGGACTCCCCAAGAAGTTTTTGGCATGATGTAAGGGCCTTCTTCGAAATTCCCATTCTTCACTAGGTTGCCTATAAAATAAAACAAACGAGTTAGTGACCCAAATTTTGGACTTGGGTTCTATTTTTTTTAGAAGGACTAATGTCTAAATTAGGTCTAAACCTTTTCAAACTTACTCAATTTGAGCCCTAAACCTTTAAACAAGATCAAATTGGACATAAACGTTAGCAAATTAGGCCCAATTTGGTCCTGTTTAAAAATTTAGACTCAAATTGAGCAAGTTTGGAAAGCTTTAAGCCTAATTTGGACATTAGGCCTTTTTTAGAACTCTACTTTTTTTGTACTTAAGGCTGCTAGAGATCGAACCCCAACCACTGAAACTAAGAGTCAGTACTCTACCATCAGGTCAAATGCTAACTTCAATGAATGTAAACTATAGTAGAATTGATGGACTTACTTCGGGTACGTTTAGGAGGGTTTAAAGTCTTCAATGCAACAGAGTCAATGAGAGGGCCACAAGCAGCATCTTCCTCAACGCCAGGATTATGAATTGAAATCTCAATTTCAGATTGACTAGGCTGGAATGCCCATGAATAAGAATCCCACCCATTGCTGCTATACATTGTTTGGATTGGGAACAAGCTATCGTCTTTTGGCTCAGGATTTGGTGAGAATGAGACGTTCAATTTTTCCTCTTGAGCACAAGTTCGAGCAGCGCTGAAAGTTAGAGAGTAAAATGCACCCTTAGTGACCTTAACTTTCTGCTTGATTGAGGCCTCGTTGCCTAATCTCACTGCAAATGCTCCTTCGGGTACTACTAGAAGCATGTCGCCTTGTTTATGGCCTGACTTTATGTATTCGACGACGCCTGAAATTTCCCAGTTGGGTATGGCCTTGCGACTCATCACTTTTGTTCCTTTTAGTTCTGATGGTTTTGGCCCTAACTCGAAGTTCCCATTTGGTAATAAACCTGAAAATTTTCAATCAAAGTAAAATTTAGATCCGTTTGTACTCATGTTTGATAAAATTTTCATGTTTTTTTGTGAGTCCTTCCAATTGCACCGCCTCAATGTGCATATTGGACCCACCGAACATGGCTTAATTTATAACTTAGACTATGTACGACAAAATAAGACTGACATAATGTTAGGTTGGATCGAAGCTTCAGTACGATAGAAATTAATTTTATAGCAAAAGTTAATATAGATGGAACGAAAAGACATGCCTTCTCAGGCTTCATTTATTTTTATGTCATAGTGATCATGATCCATATGAGCATTAATCCAGATCATTATAAGTAAGGAATCTATATGGGACCACAATCCTCATCTATGGAACATGTTTTTTTCTCCCTTTCAAAAGCTAATCTTGACTGTTTGATTTAATGCATGTGACACGTGCAAGGTTAAGATTTTCGATTTTTTTTTTTTCTAAATCAAGGGTATCCTAAAGTTTACTTGTTCGAGATTAATTCCTTTAAGATTGGGTTATTCTCGAATCAAGTGATTTGAGACTAATCCTTTCATGATAATCAGAATGTAAATGGTAAACACATGCACTTTCATGTTCATGGCAAAATTAAAATCCTTTCCAAACACTGTATCCGAGTTGTTAGCTCAACTGGTGAGTGCCTGGACCGTGAGGTCCTAGTTTCAAATCTCATGAAATGTGAGTTTCGTTTATTTATTTGTTTGTTTGTTAGATAGTAGTTTGTTAAGTAGGTTATTTAAGGTAATTTCTTAGTTTGAGTTGAATTCTTATTTCGATATTCGAGCAAATAGAGATTTATTCTAATTGTAATGAAATTTCACTTCTACCGCTCAAAAAAAAATCCTTTACAGAAACTTATTATTTAATCCTGATATAAAAAATTGTGTTCATTATCTCCAAGAGATCGAAGCAGACTGAAAAGATTGTTTTGTAGCCTCCATATTAAATTTAAATATTGACAATTGACAACCTCAAGCATATAAAATCTGATACTATTAAATGCAATTCATGAAATTCAACAACCATGCACATGGACATCAATGGGAAATACTGTAGTAGTTTCTTTCATTTTTTCTATACTTGTATTCAGATCAATTATAGTCCTATCTATATTGTTGTATAAAACGACAAATGTTTTGTGGGAATTAAAATGTTAAAATAAATACTGAATGATCAGCTGGAAATTACAGATGCATGCTCTGTTAGGTTGGCTATGGAAAATGTGCAAACTCGATCTGGGTTTCACGTGGTCAAGGCTATATATAGCTGCATGTATAGCATTTGCTTTTGTCTTACAAATCATTCACCTTTATATGCCAACAAATATTTTAATTAAAGAATTTGAAGATTAGCCTCCAATTTTATATATTAATTACTCACATAATATCAGATCAGGTAACGTGAAAGTTAGATTTATGTCAAGGAGCCAACCAGGCGCTTTGTGAATAGTACTAAATCATTCAAGTTTGGAATCAAAATGTATTAAACTTCTCAAGAAATTGAGAATTAAGGCTGCAAAGATATGAAAAGATATATTTAAGTGGTTTCTTGGGTTATAAGTAACATATATGGTGATGCGTAAATATTGGCCAGCCACATTTTCATCTATTTTGAATCATGATCATTATGTTATTACTGTCGAGAATTTTAGGCATTTTCGAGCATCTAGTTACTAAAACTAAAACTAATCATTTATCGATTGGCTAGAGAGACTTGTTAAGATTATACTAACAAATTTGAAAAACTTTTTGCCTTAGATATTATGAATTATTGTTAGAAAATATATATGTCTATAATAATGAAAGTATTGATGATTCTCCATAAGAAGATCAAATAATCCCACACCAAATGGTACGTAGCTACTTATAAGCATGCACCCCCAACAAAATTATTAATGCAAATATAATTATTTTTTCTTCTCCTTCCTCTTCATAAAAAAGGCAAATAGTAATATATGGAAGGATCCATGTGGGGTCGGTAATGCCTCCAACTTTGATGAGCGAATTAATTGAGTAGTTTCTGAAATTAGAATTATTTTGGGCATGAAATATGGGAAGAGAGATGGAATTGACTATTCTTTCATAGTCCGAAGAGAAGCTATACATTTAGTGCTCTAAGACAAGTAGATGAACCTACTCTATATATGACTATATGAGCATTAAATTTAAGGCTTCTTCAACGCCCACTTCACCATAGGGTGGTGGAAACTGGAAATTAATTACGGATGTTTTTAGACTGTTAATTTTCTAAAATTTGACTAATAGCCATTTATAGCTACCTCATCTATATAGACACTTTGTTCACCTTAGCAGTTTTTTTTTTGGCCATCAACAAAAGGATCTATAGCCGCCGGTTTGTTCTTTTAAGTTTCATATGCTTTTATATATATTAAGATGCAAAAAAAATCCATACACTGACTCTCTGTGAATTCAAAAATTGAACTCATGGTAATAAAACGGCAAATTAATTCTTTGCTTAGGCTGGTTTGGTAATTTCTTAATGTCAACTTCTTCACTTGTGTTTTCACAACCTCTCTAATAGTAGCTTTTGCATGTAAGTGAACATGAGAAAATGACATCTTTTTGTGGCAAGAAAACATATACAAAAAACCCAATGCAGAGATTATAAATACAAAAAATTCAAAAGAATCCCATTGCAGGGATTATAGCTAGCTAGAAATATGAAAAGTTAGGAAAGGGTTTTTGAGAGCTTACCATCGTTGAGTCCTGAGACAATGTGAGAAGTGGCACAAATTAGCAATAATAGCACACTGATCCTCTCCATTTTGTGAAGGAAAGAGAAGGAAAAGAGAAAGGGAAAGGGAAAAGGAAGGAAAGATGGGATGAAATGAGAAATCTTGGATGGAAATCGAAAGGGGACAGTGTGGGCTTTTATGTGCTTAGGTCTAGAAGAAAACCATTAGTTTTTAGTAAAACTACATGACTGCCATTTGAACTATACATTTGTTTGTTCAATTATTATTAAATACTAAAATTTAATATATTATATATTTTTTAAAATAATTATACCATACATTGTCAGTGAAATTTAGCAGACTACACATGTGGATTTAAGGGTTGAGATGTGTCCTTTAGGGGATAGTTCTGAATTTTAAAAACAAAATTAATTCAGAAAATGGGTATGTACTGTCCACTCCCAGTCTGTTTTTATAGTACAAAATTTACACTGTCAGTGTATCAAATAATAATCCTTATATTATACAAAATTTATTTTGTCAAAGCAAGATATATAGAATGCATGCTGACTTGCTGAGTATTAGTAAGTTCAATTTTTTTTCACCTTCTATTTTTCCTTCCAAGTTGTAGGCGTACTGATGGTTTTGAATGGGTATAGCTATACTCTAATTTCCATTCAATCTTAGGAGTATTTTTGTTGTAATAATTAATTAAATTGGAGGGCTGGGTTGATAAACGGTCATATAATATATTGCAAAAAAAAATCATATTAATTCCATTCAATCTAATTAGGGTGGTTGAAATTGTGTGTCATATATAAGGAGGGAAAAAATGGTGGGATAAATTGGTGAGACAAGATATATATTTAGGTGTAGACTCCAACGTTCCCATTGTGACGCTCTCAGTTTTGGATGTGACGCTCCCATTGAATTTTGACCATTGGATGCAATATCTAATTTCCTTACCGTCGGATATTATAAGCTTTAACCTGCTAAACTGGTTTTAAAAACCTTTTGGAATAAATTCGTATGTGATTGCCCTCGTGATAGATTTTTACACATTTTTATTACAACCGTAGATATCAATTACAATTTTTTCCTGACTTATTATTTTTTTCTCTAACTTTTTTAGGTTGTATATTTTTATCAACGTAAATATTCAAGGGGGAATTATCTTTAGATGTAATCATAGGTTAAAATTACCTCACAAGTGTAATGATACAACATTTTTCTAGGGCTAGTGTAAGGTTAAACTTATTTCCCGATTGGTGTAATGAAATTCATATGCTTTACCTATTTTACCCCTCTAAAAAGTTTTAGAAAAATTAGGAAAATCAATGGTTTTAAAATTGAAAAAAAAAAATAGAAGCAACTCTCATCTCCTCCCCTGCGTCCCGTTTCTATTGGAAATCCAATTCTGCTAACAATTAAATGCTAAAATCCAAATCTAACAGCGGACGTATATTTGATAAGATCAACATTTTGAATTTTATTAGAAGGAAGAGAAAAAAGAAAACACCATTTTCTAATAAAATACTTAGTCCAATATACTGGTATATATACCATAAATTTGAGTGAACTTGAAGTTGCTGTAGATTCAACAAAGTTGCAGAAAATTCGAATCCCACAATATATAAACCAAAAACGAATTTACTATTAAACATGATGAACAACCCAAAAAGAAATCTTATGCTTTTTGTAGGACTTTGAAAAAACAATAGTGAGTGATTTCCGGTTGAGTAATTTTCCGGCGTCGCAATTTGCCAATAGAAATTGGTGTCCCGATGGAGAGCTGAGAAGCTGCTTCCTTTTCTTTTTCAGTTTTAAAATTATTTTCCTAATTTATCTAAAACTTTTTAGAGGGTAAAGCATATAAACTTCATTATACCAATCGGGAAATAAGTTCAACCTTACACTAGTCTTAGGAAAATGTTGTATCATTACACTTGTAGGGTAATTTTAACCTGTGATTATACCTGGAGATAATTCCCCCAATATTTCAACGTAAAAAAGTTAGAAAAGAAAATAATAAGTCAAGAAAAAAAAATGTAATTGATATCTACGGTTAGAATAAAAAAAGGTGTAAAAATCTATCATGAGGACAACTACATATAAATTCATTCCAAAAGGTTTTTAAAACTAGTTTAGCATGTTAAACCTTATAATATCCAACGGTCAAAAAATTAAATGTTGCATCCAATGATCAGAATTCAATGAGAGCGTCACATCCAAAACTGGGAGTATCACAACGGGAGCGCTGAAGTCTGCTCCATATTTACTCCAAGAAAAATTAAATTTTTATAGATTGTTTAATGCATGTGTCATATTATAGTTCCACAAATATAGGGAAACTGATTGCTTGGATAAATAGAAATATTAATTGCTTTGTAGGTTTATAATGAAGCCATGCATTAGCGTGAAAAATGATTCCCTTCTGGTGCAGGTTTGAATAATGGAAATATTAAAATTGCTTTGTGGTTTGATAATGAAGCGTAATTTACATGCATTAGTTTGAAAAATGATTGCAGATTAGTGTTGTCCTGGTGCAGGTTGAAGAATGAGGACAAGTTATTCAAGGCCACATGCATTTTATAGACAAACTGTTGCATTGTCGGTTTAATTGAGGGATTTCGCCTAATTATTCCTATTTTCCTATCTTTTAGATCAAATTTAAAATGGGGTTTAAAACTTGAAATCTTATTATTATTCTTTTAATAATACCATTATTTTAATTTTAAAACAATTGAACATATAACACTAGCCGAAATAACCAAATAAACCTTCCTGAAAAGGGGCACATGATTAGGGGAATATAGTGAAAAATAATCTAACTAGAAGAAATTATTAGAGAGGTCCGATTTAATATCATCATGTTATTAGTTAAAGCAGGCCCGATTTATCACATCAGTCATGATCCTAATCAATAAGTTCTATCAACAGTTACCTAAAAAAAAAACCTCTAAAAATCACTTCTGCACAATTTGCTAATTCAGGATAATTTAATTACCCCTCCGGATAAGTTGTCTTGAATTTGAGAAGTTTAAAGATGTTAACCATTTTGAATTTTCAAATTCAGAAAGTAAGTTGTCGCGATTTATGTGGCAAAAAAGTCATTGGCTCTATCATGAGCAGAAAGACTATGATAAGCCTTAATTTAATATACTATTATATCATATATCATGGTTATATGGTCACATGAAATAGGATCCATGAAATTATTATTCAGCAAAGACTTGCTAGCCTTGAGTGATTTGAATTTGGTTGTCAAGCGAAATTTGTAATCCATTTTATAATAGGTTTGCTCGTGGGGCGGATTAACAGCCAAAACATCATAATGAAATTAATGTAACACTTTGGGAAGGCAATAAAAATAAGATAAAAAAATGGCAACATTCAGATCTTATCCCAAGCAAGCCATGTGCAATGGCAAGTGAGAATTTTGATTGATTTTGCCTTCATTTGATTAATTTAATATATAGGTTTGCTTTGGCTTTGTATTCCTTGTTGGTCGGCAATAATTCTTAAATTAATTATTTGTTGACATGTGCAGTAAGAGTATGGGAATAGAACTTGGGAAGACTGAAGGAAGATATGAAGAAGCTGCATTTATGTTTTATGTCATGATAAATTAATTAACAAATTTCCAAAGGAAAATCCTGGTTAGAAGAAATAAAAAATCCAATTCATTTACTATTTCATTAGCTGGAAATCTGGCTCTTGATTTCATTGTTAGCTGACCAAATGAAGCATATAAAGCTGGAAAATAAGGGGGAGAATCAGATTTCCTTCTGTTATTACAACAAGATTAGCTAGCAATTGAAGGCCATGACTTGATTTTAAAGTATCCAAATCTAATCTTGTGATTAGGATTTAAATCCTAACAGTTTCACTCAAAAATCATAAAGAGCAACTCAAAGGTATAAGCTTTTCCTTGACCACAATTTGTAAGAAAATTTACAAATCAAAACATGAACAAAAAAAATCATTCTTGATAATAAGCATTAAGTTACTTAAATGAAATTAGAATTCGATATTAAGGGTTTAATTCATTTGAGTGGTGCGATCATACCAGAACTAATATATGACAACTTTTATTAGAATTGGAATCAACCATTTTTTGGAAGATTGATTTTGCTCATTTGAAGTAAAACTAATAGACATAAATCAACCAATTGGTAGAAAAAGCATAATTAATCATGTAATTATATATAATAAGGTAGTAATTAATATGATTGCTGGGTATAATCTGTCTAGCAGTAAATATAATTATGAAATGTTGATATGTATGGGGGAGATCTGTCCAAATCATTTTTTTATATTTGTTCATGTTCTTGTGGATTGCTATAGTCCCATGCAGGTGGCAGTTCAATTATAAATGATCAGAATCAACTTTGATAGACAAAAGGGTCCTCCTTTTATTGACAATAAGATTTTGGCTATTAGCTCAATTACGTTTTCAAATTATATATACTGTCAGTTTCCCATAAGTTGCCTCTGACACTAGTCAGGGAATAGATCTCAAGAAGTTTACTAAATTATATTCCACAAGAATATGTTGAATTAGCTAATTGAAACTGCAAAAAGCTGTGTTGGTGACAAAAAAATTATTGTATTTAATTAATTTAAGAGATTTTGGATTTATAGATGTCCTTTCTTTTGTTTCTTGGTACATTGGAGAATTATATGTTCTTGGGCAAAATGGGGAAGCAATTGTTTTGGGGGAATCCAACTCTAACAATAAGTGGTGATTGTTTAGATTGAGTCTTTTTTTTTTTTGGTATTAGTTTAAATTGAGTCTTGAGCTCACTTAGATGAACATTTTTAGATGTATTTCATATGATTAGCCTCTAATAATTTGACATACGATCCAAAATTGGATATAAATATACATGATAAATGGCACAAAAAGTAATTCGTTTACAAAAAATTAGAGGTCACTTGCATTAAATACACCTAAGTTGCTCTTGAGAAAGATTATTTGATATAGTATAATATAGGAGAGAAAAAGTATTCAACTCTGGCCAATGAGTCAATGGCATTGGATACAGATACAAATGAAACCTTTGCCAAACAAGCAATTACTTACAGAATGTACAAAAACTGAAAAGAAAAATCACACACAAGGTAGGAAAGGGTACTGCAAATTTACAATAGCAGAAGTCTAAAAGATATCAACTAAAAGTAACTATATATATACTTTGAGAGTTGATGCACTTTGCTTCTGATAATTACAACACCAGAAAGTCATAGGCTATTGTATAAAAGAAAAGGAAGTGTTCTGAGTTGCTTCATTGGCACATTCTTGGCTCTTTCCAGCACCAAAAGAACTCTGCTCAGAATGATAGACCACTTTTTACTGATCAATTCAAGCCTACCCAAAGAATAAGAAGACATGTAGATTAAGGTTAATTGTTGATCATAGGAGAAAATTGAAGGAAATGCAATGAAAGTTATATTATTGTTCAAAAATATAGTCTTTCCCTTACACATATAACTAAGACAATGAAGAATATAATTTGCCCAATGTTGAAGTCCTGTTTTCCTCATTTCAGAAGGTATCTATTCTAATTTTTTTTTCTTTTGTAGCATAAATTTCATGTCAAATAGCCTATTCATGAATGTGTTATGGAGCTTTAGCTTTAACAGCAAGTAGAGTCTAACAGAGCAGTGTACTCTGAAAATGCATCAGTATTTAACATTAAACTTCATTCTAAAATTCTGGCAAAAAAAAAAAAAAAAACTTCATTCTAAAATTCACCAGTGGTGTTAAATTTGTCACACTGAAGCATGCAAATGGTCTTGAATCCAAGATGTTTTCCAATTTCCCATGCTGTTTTAAACCACTGATTCTCCAAAGGCCAATCATGGAGTCAAAGGTATTATTCCAAACATTCAAGATTTTGTCAGGAAAGAGCAGGTTTTCATAGTTACCTTAGTTATGAAAAAATATTTGAGAGAAAACTATTCTGCTGAGCCTCACCCTTAAAAATACAAAGATTGTAGGCAAGAGAAATCCAAGCAACATCATCCTTCACTACTATCTTAGCTATAAGGCTAATTAGCAATTTATGAAATGTCAGAGCAGCAAAGCTATGTATATATATCATATTATACTGAGCAACACATTCCATCCAAAATTTTCCAGAGAACCAAATTCTAGTGTAGATACTCATTTTTAAAAACTCAATTTACAACAACATCATTATTCTCCAACTTAATGTTCTCGGCATTGCCTAGACAATATGTGAGATTAAGGACCTATTTCAAGACCTCTCATCTTCTTCTTTTTTTTTTTTGGCATCCAAGACCTCTCATCTTCTAGTAGTCCCTTTCCAAGTAGAAGACAATCATTGAACACTCTGCATTATGCCTAGTTCAACTACAAATTTCTTAGTAAACAATAAAACTTTTAAATGTTCTAATCTTTATCGACTTAATAATGAATACTTATTCAGAAGATAGTTTTAAACATCAAAATGTTAACAAAGAAATGAGAAACAAAGGGCAGAAGTGTTATATTTTTTTATTTATTTTGAGAAATATTAAAACCATTGATCATCAATGACTAAATGCCATCATATACAGAAAAGAAATTAGAAGCATTAAGCAACATTAAATCAAAGAGTTAACTATCTCAATACCACTAGATCAAACCAGTTCACACTAATTAACAAAAGTTAAGCTTTGGTAGCAGATACAGGGAAATTGCAACAATTGGACTCGAGAGAGAGCAAATGAAACTGAATTACAGGCAGCAAAGTTGAAGATAACGATAATGAAAGAGAGAAAAAGATAGTATGATGCATATATTAGTTTCGAAATGTCACCTGTTAGTAACTCGAGATCTTGTGCATTTCAGCGTAAATTTGGTAGGTGTTCTAAAGTAAGGCATTGGGGCTTCGTAAATGGGGTTGGGGTTGGATACTGATTTCCAACCACATCCACAACTTCACCTAATCTTCCCTTTGCTCATTATTTCTTCCATTGTTTCACAATCCGATACATTAAGAGAAGAAGTCAAATTTGGAGCAAGCATAAGCCATCTTACGTCCTTCAATTTCTTACAATGGAAAATTAAAACCTGACCAAGTGTGCGAAAGCAAGCATGAGTAGCAAAGGGGCCATGAAGTTTTGCATGCTAGAGAGTACTGACTGTATAAGTTGTAGTCTACCTGCATATGATAAGTGCTTAGCAGTCCAACTATTGATTCTTGCAGTGATTTTTTCAATAAGAGGTTCACAGTCCTTTGCAATCAGTTTCTTTTTGATAAGAGGAATTCCCAAATACCTGACTGGTAGATTTCCAAGCTTGAAGCCCGTTTCTTTATGAGTCTTGGATGAAATATCATGTAAAATTCCTGAAGAGAAAAGTTCACATTTAGAATTGTTAATCTGCAAACCAGACAAAAAAGAAAAGTCCTGCAATATAGACTTGTGTTGTCAGTGCTATCCAATAAATTAAAATTAAAACTTTGCCAAAAATGCATATCTTGACATATTTTCAACTTTTTTAGAGCGGGAAATAAGAGTTGCATAGGTTAACTAAAAATATAACAGATAAAAGATAGAAAAAGTTTCAACTCTGCCCAATAATAATGATTAATGAGTCAGTGGTATCTCAAACTTGTCTATCTTAGCTTCAGTCTTATTTTCGCTGCTAAGCTAAGCTACAACCAGTTACATGATTTGCATTAGCAGGAGAAACAGAATGAAGCAATTGCAGTTTTGATGTATGAAGAAGTAACCGGATGTCTATATTTTCAAGATAGCAATCAGCAAATGATGATACAGATAGAAATCAAACTTTTAACAAAGAAGCAATCAATTTCAGAATGTTCAAAGACGAAAAGGAAATCATGCACACAAGATAGCAATAGGTCGCAAAGTTACAATAGCAAAGGTCTAAAAGAAATACTTTGTGATTTGATGCACTTTGCTTCTCGTAATTACAACACCAGAAAGTCATAGGCCATAAAAGTAAAGAAAGGGTTCTGAGTTGCTTCATCAACACATTCAAGCTCTTTCCAGCACCAAACTAAGCAGACTTGTCCAAGCACCAAAGAGCTCTGCTCAAAAGTAGGACTCTGCACCAAAATCGAAGGAAATGCAACGGAAGTTATGTTATTGTTGTCTCTCCCCTATACATTATATCTAAGACAATGACAAATATAATAGTTTCCCCAATTTTGAACTTCTGTTTTCCTCAATTTGGAAGGTATCCTTTTTATTTCTTCTGTAGCATAAAATTCATGTAAAACAGGAAATAGCCTATTCATGATTGTGTTGAGAGGCTTTAGCTTTAACAGCAAGCAGTGTGTAACATAAATGTGCATTAGTTGCTCTGCACTCTGAAATTCGGATTTGGTGTTATTTTGTCAATGACTGAAGCAAGCAAATGGTCATGAATCCAAGATGTCAACGATTTCCCATTACTGATTCCAATATTCAAGATTTTGTTAACAAAGACGAGAACCAAGAGCAGAAGTGATATTATCATCTTTATTTATTTTGAGAAATATTAAAATCATTGATCATCAATAACGGAATGCCTTGGATATATATGGAATAGAAATCAGAAATATTAAATCAAAGGGAGTTACTGGTAGCAGATATGGTAAGAGGAATTGGAGCAATTGGACAACAGAGAGAGCAAATGAAACTGAATTACACACAGCAAAGTTGAAAATAACGACAATGAAAGAGAGAAAAAGATACTTGCATGATGCAGATATTAGTTTCGAAATGTCACCTGTCATTAACCCAAAAAGAGGAAGGAGAAGAAAAAATAATTATATTTGCATTAATAATTTTGTTGGGGGTGAATGCTTATAAGTAGCTACGTACCATTTGGTGTGGGATTATTTGATCTTCTTATGGAGAATCATCAATACTTTCATTATTATAGACATATATATTTTCTAACAATAATTCATAATATCTAAGGCAAAAAGTTTTTCAAATTTGTTAGTATAATCTTAACAAGTCTCTCTAGCCAATCGATAAATGATTAGTTTTAGTTTTAGTAACTAGATGCTCGAAAATGCCTAAAATTCTCGACAGTAATAACATAATGATCATGATTCAAAATAGATGAAAATGTGGCTGGCCAATATTTACGCATCACCATATATGTTACTTATAACCCAAGAAACCACTTAAATATATCTTTTCATATCTTTGCAGCCTTAATTCTCAATTTCTTGAGAAGTTTAATACATTTTGATTCCAAACTTGAATGATTTAGTACTATTCACAAAGCGCCTGGTTGGCTCCTTGACATAAATCTAACTTTCACGTTACCTGATCTGATATTATGTGAGTAATTAATATATAAAATTGGAGGCTAATCTTCAAATTCTTTAATTAAAATATTTGTTGGCATCCTGCTCTAGCAAATCAAACAATCCTTGGGTGGATCAAACAGTACCTCTACACCATACGGAATGTCTTGTCCAAAGTTTGCCAAGAAATTCGCACATCGGTTACCTACAAATTAGGGTTAAAATTTTGACATAATGCTCAAATTAGGCTTAATATTTTTGATTGACTCTAATTTAGCCCAAAGTTATACGGATTTGGCCTAAAGGTAGGCTTAATACTTGAGTTTCAGAGGTGTGTGTCAAACTCAAAACTATAATGATTGAACAGCTAGGGGGTTCATAGTCTACAGTACTACAGCCTCTTTTGGGATTAATGTGTGGGGAATTTACTCATTTAGTTTAGGTAACAAAGCTTTGGGTCCCAGTAAGGAAGTGGGTTGACTTTTGAATATTCTAATCCAACTTTTAGGAATGTGGTAAAATAGCTCTCTCTCTCTCT
>AWWV01015001.1:0-26343 GCA_001974805.1 Corchorus capsularis
TTACATGTCTAAACTAAGCAGGTTCCACTCATTCTTTGCGACAATGTTGGTGCAACATACGTTTCCATGAATCCTGCATTGCATTCCAAGATGAAGCATATCTCAATTGACTTCCATTTCGTTCGAGATAAAGTAAACACTGGCCAACTTACAGTTCGACATGTTCCCACTCATGATCAATTGGCTGATTTACTCACCAAGCCTCTTCCAAGGTCCAAGTTTCTTCATCTAGTTTCCAAGATAGGAGTCTTACCTGGAGACTCTATCTTGAGGGGGCGTATAGAGGGATAATGTTTTATCCCATACTCTTGACCAATTCAAATATTTTTTGAATTTAGAATTATTGTTATGATCATGTAATCTATTGTAATCTTACCTATATACACTTTGTTTATATATACCCATCAGAACATAAATGAAAACAACTCCTTTTTGCCTTTCAAACTCTCTGCTTCACTTTCCTATATTTCTAAAACATTCTCTTATAACACCCACCCCTTATCCACAATGCCATATCACGAATCACATCATGCATCTTCACATAGCTTCCATCGAGGTCTTCAATTTCTTCAAGTAAACAAGCATTAACAAGAGAGCCAAGGATGTCATAGCCTTGCATGCGAGCTATACTTATGTCGCCAAGTTCATCCAGAAACCACTCACAAAACCAGTAATCGATTAGACTACTCTTGTCAATCTTATAATCTGCAGGATACAGACTACAATATAAAAGGCAAGATCTCACTGTGTCACTTGACAATCTATCATAACTAAACTTTAAAAGAGGATATACCTCGTCCTCCAATTGTTTGAACATTCCTCGTAAAACCTTAATCCCATATTTCCATTCTTGGGGTGACTTCTTACAAGCCATGGCTCGACCAATTGTAATAAGCGCAAGAGGTAATCCACCACACTGAAAAGCAACTCTCTTCGCTAGAACTTCAATATCCGGATGCGCTTTCAGAATTTTCTCTCCAACCTTCTCTCGAAATAATTGCCAAGCTTCATCCTGTCCCAAACATGCTACTCTGATTTTCTCATGAGCTTCCATTTCGCCACATACATCTAGCGACCGGGTAGTGAAAACAAGCTTTGAACAACTTCCCTTTTTTAATGGAGGTATTCCTACCTTGACTAAATCCACCCGTTTCCATAAATCATCTAACAACAGCACAAACTTCCTCTTACTCAACTCTTTGAAGATTTTTCTGGCTTTCTCATCACAACTATTTGTCGTCCACAACTCATCGGAGAGGCCTATCTTTTCTGCAATCTGGTCTTGAACATTGTCCATAAAGTAAGCTTTAGACACCACTACCCATATTACAACATCATAACCACTTTGTAATTTAGAGCTTAACCTGTTATTAATTTGGGTTAGCAGAGTTGTCTTGCCAACCCCTCCAGACCCGTACAAACCAATAATTCCTACATCTTTATTATCTTCAATTAAACTCCATACCTTATCAAATGCTGGTTCCAAGCCCACTGTTGACGCAACAGGTATTAAATTCCCTCGAGTTGCCACTTCATGCTCAGCTACCTTGTCAAAAAGTACCCCTTCCCTCCTTAGCTTAGCTATTTCTTCAATTTTGTCTCCAACTTGATGGCCAAACAAGTAGTAATTCTGGGAATTGTTGCCTCCAAAACACAACTCCTTAATTTGATCAGGACCATGGTTGACCAATTCCTCAGCTTCTCCGATCACGGTATCTGCACTTCCAAGCTAGCCTTGAACTTGACGGAGTGGCTTCAATCCTTGTATTTTGGCATGATTAACCTCGTCCTCTTTATCATCCCTTAAATCCTTTAATTTCTGCAATTCATCTCCAAGAGCTTTAAGTTTCTTCTCAAGATTACGTGTATAGTTCTCGTCGTGCTCAGCTACCTTGTTAAAAAGTACCCCTTCACTCCTTAGATTAGCTATTTCTTCAATTTTGCCTCCAACTTGTTTACCAAACTTGTAGCTGGACTTGCAATTCTTGGAAAAGTAGCCTCCAAAACACAGCATCTTAATTTCATCAGGACCATCGTTGACGAATTTCTGAACTTCTCCGATCATGGTATCTGCCCTTCCAAGCCAGCTTTGTACTTGATTGAGTGGCTTCAATCCTTGTTGTATTTTGGCACGATCAACCTCATTCTTTAAGTCATCCCTTAAATCTCTTAATCTCTGCAATTCATCTCCAAGAGCCTTAAGATTCTTCTCGAGCTTACGTGTATAGTTCACTCTCTTAGCAGTGCAATTGTAGCAGAGATTCAGAGCTGCATCTATTGGGACTGGGACTGAGCACGCAGCGCCCATGTTTTTTGATCGAGTAAACAAAACAAGCAAGAAACGGGATTTGTGAGTTTGAGGAGAAATAAATACTTCTGCTACGTGATGATGATGAGTGAATTCAATTTTGATGAGGGAAAAAAAAAACAAGATTCAATTTTTTTTTGGGAAAATTTAAAACAAGGTTTTTATGCTTTCTTTGCAAGATAAACTTTCAAACAGCAAAACTGCATAAGAAATTAAGAATAATCTATTTAGGCAAATTCATAGAAACCTACCAATAAGTGGTTGGTTCAAGTGGTTTTGTCCCTTATTCTCCTTATTCTCCTTAAGCAAGCTTTCAGATTCGAGTATTGTGAATGGATAAAATCATTATTGGGAAAGTTTTAGCCTCATAGTTGGTCAACCCAACTCGAATAAGCTTAACTTGTGAATATAGCAAAATAGAAAATTCCATAGAAGCTTGGAGTTGATGGTGTTCAATTTCTACCAACTTTTGACCTGATTTTTTTTTCTTTATAATGTTGGTTATACCAATGGAATTAAATATCCGTCGATACCTCGATATATCCGTCGATATATCCGATATTTGTACCCCTCGATATAAATATCCATAAAAATTTCAATGTCACGGAATATCCGTCGATATATCCGTGTATCCGTCGATATTTATCGATATCTCGATAAATCTCGATATATCCGTAAATATCCATATTAAATTAAATATTTTTTTTTTCGTTTTTACATTTAGGATTAAAAATATAAGCAACATTTCGATGAATTATTTCATTTTCTCAAAAATATTAGCAATTGAAGTCATTTATACAAAACTGTGGTAATAATAATACAAATAATTGTTTCGTTTAAGTGATTCGGTTTGAGATAGACTCGGGTTTCTCGATAATACAATTTCATTCAAATGAAGGCAGAACTACAACAACAGGTACTCAAGGTGGGGATGGACAAAGTGGAGCAGAAGATGCAAGCAGGTATGGTGACAATTATGGGAGTGATTATGTACCATACAGTCATTTTTCATGTAAGGCAGATTTCACACATGCAACACAAGATGAAGATCATGGATCTCGTAGAGCTGGGTATGAGGCCAAAAATAGAAAAGGGAGAAGAACAATGCGTGAACTCACTGATGAGTTTAGCTCAATGAATTTAACGACTGCATCTAATTCATTTGGATATGGAGGGCATTTTGAATCAAATTCTAGTTATGGTACTAGATCTGAAGCAAATGAGTTTGAATCATCGGTTTTATCTAACATGTATCCAGAGTATTCACTTGAACAACAGACTTATAATGAGCATCCAGTGCAATAGCCAAACGCGAACGCAGTTTCGGGTGAGTTCCCCCTATTGGATGGCTAACAAGTATTAGTCGAGAGGCATATTACGAATATGTGCACAATTATATGGTAGTTTATAAACCTTATATGTCATGGCTTGAATATTTTAACTGGATTACCGCCTCCGGGGGAGATGATACATCCACGCCTAGTAGAAGTCATAGCAATGGTAACTACGGTAGTAGTGATTTTGAGCCTCCAAGAAATTCAATGTGGTACTGAGGTTGTATTTGTGTTTTGGATTGTGTTTTGTGACTAAAATAATGTAAAATAATGCATTTTATCAATATGATATAGTACTTTCTTGCTTCAGAAGAGAAATCATATAATTTTTTACATTTAATGAAGTGGTTAATTTGGTAACCATCATTTTGAAGATAAAATAAATGTATATTTAAATTAGTATAGTTGATTTATACATATTATATACACTTTTCGCAGTAAAAAATATTAAAAAAATAAAAAATAATACCTACATATACTCTATTTATCATATCTTGATTCCAAAATATGTGGAAATATGTAAATAAGAATTGGTCAAAATTTCAAGGCAAAATTCAAACGTTTACTATAAATATCCGTCGTTTTAGTGCATTTTGAACCACTTATTTTTGAATTTCATCGATACCTCGATATATCCGTCGATACCTGTATTAAACTCCATGGTTATACCATTTGGCTAGCTCCTTTATAAATTTGGCTTTTGACTTTTGAGATTGGGGAAGGAGGCTTACGTACAAAATATCACTTCATTGGTAATATTTTTAATTTTTATTTTTATTTTTGGTTAAAAAACTTAAAAGTAGTATTTTTATTTGATATATTATAAAGCCTACGCGTTTTTAAGTATGTCATAACATATATTTAATAATGATGAAACTCATTTGAAAATTGCAATTAGGTGTATTAAGAAATTACTAATAGATCGGATGGTGATTATTAATCTTTGGTGTAACCGGTAATGATTACATTCAAAAATAATACTATAACTAAATTATAATAATCAGTCGTGACTGACTCGCGGCACATAGAAATGTCTTTGATCAAAACATCATACAATAGGGAATTTTTTTTAATTATTAGTATTAAATTAATGGATTATCAGGTAAGTTATTAAGTTCAAAATTTTGAAACAAAAGTTTCAACCCTAACCCTCTTATTTTAATAATCAGATATTAGCTGTAAAATCTTCTTAAGTTTACGTATATATAGTTTTGATCCCCTTAAAAGTATAGTTGACTTTGAAGAAAGTTTGGTGTTGATCTCAAAATAATCAACAACATTTTGAACTCACTTGGAGCTCACCCAACTCAACTTGGTCTCGCTCAGTCAGAATGAGCCACTTGCAAGATAGGAGAGCACCACAGTCACAGGCAAGAGATTTGTACTGCGTTAGCACTCTGATGCTTAAGTCATTGTGATTGTAGTGGAGAATAGGGAAGAGTTGAGAGACGTTGAATTGAATTTAGGGATTATGAAGTCGTGTTTTGGAGAGCGAAATGATATCCTTTTATACATTTTTTCTGTACATCGATCTGGCCATACTCATGTGGTAAGTAGTAGAGTGAGTGTGTGAGCTTCTAATAGGGCGTTTGTACAGAGTATTTTCTCAGGAAAGTAATAGGATGGAAAGAAGAGGAAAGTATGCAACTAAAGTCGAGGGTTTTCCTGTGGGCAACTAAACCAACGGGCCATTGACTGACTACCTAAATTATAATAATTCACAATAATTCAATTTGCTAGTCCTAGTTGCTACCATTATCAGCTCTCTTGTGAAACTATTTTGACTATAATAAGATGTCGGAGAATATTCCTTCATTGAAAAACAAGCTCAAAATATATTCATTTTGAACGTCAGTAAAGCAAAATTAAAACATCAATTTTTAGAGTTCAGACATGAAATTACTAAAACTTGCATATATCAATTTCAAGATAATTAGAACTTAGATCCTTTTATTATCAACAAAAAAATGCAAACCCAAATTTAATTTTATTAGTAATTTACTACAAAAGAGTATTGTATTTAGATTTTTTTTAAAAAAGAAAAAAAAAACTAAGCCTAAACATCAATAGAGTATTTTACAAGAAATAAAAACTCAAATTTCCGATTTAATCACTTCAATAGTGAAAGAAACTAGAAAAGATTTCACTGAGGTTTACTGATTCTAACTATCATGGTATGGTACGTATTAATCAAGTAATTTTAAGTTTTTAACTAAAAAAATCCAATATATAGCACAGGGGAGGTGAGGGACCCATACACTTGGACAAATGCTGACGTGGAAAGATCTCAGGTAAATCCTGATGATCAAACGAAGACCAGATCTCCACGTCAGCAAAAAGTACGAGGAATGCAGGTCCCACCATATAAACGGAAAACAAGTTCACCGACAGCTGAAAGCAGAAGAGTAAAGCTAACAAACATACAAATGCATCACCGATCATTAACGATCTAACGGTCTAAAATCATCAAATATTACAAAGCCAAACTAAACAAACTGTCTGTTTTCTCTCAAACTTGAAACGAACATTTAACCCAGAAGAATCCCAACGAAATAACAAAAAACACAACGCAGGAGTTCCACATAGATTTTTCTTTTCGACGAATTATTATTTGTTACTACGTACCCGACATTCTTCACATCACTTCTCGGGCCAACCCGGGAAATCGGATGCGAGACGAGACGCGATTGCCGAGTGGTACATTATATCGTGAAACGCCGCGTTCTCCATCGTCTTCCGTCGAAGCTGCTTCGCTTTCTCCTCCGTGAAGCACCCGAGAGTGTATCTAGATCTGGATCGCCCCGGATCCGATTCCGATTCGGCCGTATCCGGTTTTCTCTCGGAATGGTCGCCGGCATTGCTATCGTTGAGGTATTCGGGATTGGAGGACCACCCGAAGAGTGGGGACCACCAGGAGGAGGAAGTAGAAGCGGGTTTTTTGCGGCTTGGATCGGGTTTCTTAAGTGATCCGGATGAGGCCCGGATGGGAGTCGAGAGAGAGCATGCGAGAGTGGTCGCCATTAAACAAAGTAAAGAGAATTTTTCAAAGAAGAAGAAACATGAAAGTTTTGGGTAATGAAGTTAAAACTTAAGAACTCTGCTATTTCAGTTCTGAGATAGAGGTAGAGAAATGATCACGTGCGGTTTCTAAAGGTTACGTTCGTTGGACTTTTTATGATGTGAGGGTACTTTGGGGATAGATTTGAATGTTTGGGGGGGTTGAAAAGAGGGAGTACGGTGGGAGTTGGTGTAGGGGATTAAGTAAAGAGAGAGAAGTGGATAAGGTGGGACACGTGGAGGGCGTGGGAGAGCGTGCGGGTTGCTTTTTTTAAATTGTTCTTTGTTTATTTTTATTCGCTTTTGGTTTTGGGGAGATAGATAATGAGAGTTGAGAGAAAGAGATATTTGGATGTATTTTATGCACTTTTTTAAGGTAAGCTGTCGTGGAAAGTGCAAATGGAATGGGGACTTGACGGAGTCGTCAAGGAAGGGATATTTTGCTTTTGCCCCCAAAATGGCCAAATTAAGTTAATCATCATTTTTTTATTAACAATTTGACATTCACTCACATTTTATGATTAAAAAATTGGCAATAATAATAATCGTAATCATTTTCTTATTATTTTTATAATAATAAAATAAAAAAGTAAAATATAAAAATGTATTATATACTACTATCATTTCCTTCATATTTTTTAGAAAAAACAAAAAGAACTAGAAAATTTGCTTGACTTATAACCATAGTTACTGAGATCCATCATATCCCCCGCGATCCACGTTCTGGGATTCACGTTCTAAATT
This sequence comes from Corchorus capsularis, assembly GCA_001974805.1. Lineage (NCBI taxonomy): Eukaryota > Viridiplantae > Streptophyta > Magnoliopsida > Malvales > Malvaceae > Corchorus > Corchorus capsularis. The sequence goes on from AWWV01015001.1 coordinate 7,444, forward strand.
TAGGTACATTTACGTTGGGTTCATTTCGGGATCCCTATTTGGATCCATAGAATTGACGTTCCGAATTTATGTATATAAATTAAACAAATTAAGGTTAAAAAGTATAAATTGATACAAATACAATAAAAAACAAGTTTATTAAGCTATTTTTTTAACGAATTTGACTTTAAAATACAAAAATTTCTAATATATTAATCTAAAAATAAGCATTGTGTGCTCTTATGTCTCAATTTTTATGTAAGTTAATCAACTAAGCTTAATTAATTTATAGAAATTCTGACTATATTTAAAAGAATGCATGATATAAATTATTAATGACCCTAATTTTTTTAAAAATGTACCGCATCGTACCGAATGAGTATACCCTCAACGTATTGCGTACCGACCAAGTAGCGATCCTCATTCCCGTTCCCATTCCACGACCCAGATCGTACCCCGATGCAAGTAACAATGCTTATGACATCAAAATACAATTGATTATTATTATTATTATTATTAATTAGCATACATTACATAGTATTAAGGCTATAAGCTAAGAGGAAAAATCAGTTGTTATTTTAAAAAATATTTTTGTCCCTTCTCTTGTCATAAGTAAAATTTATTGAAGAATTGAAGAAATGCTTATTGAGCATTTATTTCAAGGGTCCAAAGGGCCCAATAGTCATAAAAGACCTATATATATCTAGTCTTGGGCCTATAAGAAACAAAAACAAAATGTTGAATCCTCAATCGAGGCCTGACCCAAAACCAATTTTACATATTCAAAGCCTTTAAAACAGTTGAAAAGGGGCAGTAGGCAGAAGAACATGTGATAGTTTTCACCTGGAGAGCAAGCAAAAATATATGGTTGGTGATTGAAAGAAACCAAAAAAGTATGGACCATTGTTTAATTTGTGGAGTGCTGAAGGGAACGTTAATATAATCAAACACATTTTGCTAAAAGCGTCATAATCAAATAGATACTGTGGTGCAATTTGCAGAGGCTAGCGACCAATAAACATATGTGAGGGGACCAAACAAGTTTGTTCTTACTGTATTTTTCCCATGTATCTGATGTAGCTATTGATTCACTACCATGGAAATTTTCAAGGCCAAATTTTGGAATCATTTCAATGAAATATCCCTTACTTGACAACATTTTCAATTGAGAATGTCTGGCTTATATTAGTTCATAATTTCATATTTACTTGGTGCAATCAAACTTATGTTTTCTATTTTTGGTGCAGACAAATTTGCATAGACTTCATAATGAATGGGGTTTATCAGATTTTATAAACAAACAGAAAGATTTCCATTAATTTTCTGCAATACCTCATTCATTCCTATCTGCTAATGCAAAATCTTACATAAGCCAAACCTTTATGGTTCGTAGTTACATAATTCTTACATTAATGATATTGCATCATGTATTTAAGCAACTTTTTTCGTATTTTTAAGCTCATTTGTCATCTCTTCATTCTAAATACATTTCTGGATAAACCTGCAAAAACCCATTTATAAAGAAGTTTAGTGTCAAATAACCTCCTTCACTATATAAATTCAAATGAAAACCATTATCATAATTGCCAAACAATCCATACCTGGCCTTTCCTTTCTTCACTGAAGCTTACAGTTCTAACCTTCAATTCCCCTCTGCTTGTTGTTAACTCATCTAATAACTCTGCATCAAGCACTTCAACTTCATCCTCATTCCCAACATGGGGTGTATCATTTTCCTATAATAAAAAAATTAAAAAGAAAAAAAAGTTTTTAACATTTCTGTTGATATAATTTATGACTTGGTATACAGAATGATCAAAAATGTCAATATACCCTGAAGGAGCGGTTGAGGGATAATCTTGGGGCACCGGTAATTTCCTCATATTCAGCTGCATCAAGTTCCCTGAGGTAATTTGGTTGAAAGAGCTTTGGGAGAATGTACTGTCTTATGCTAATGAGAAGGAAAAATGGCAAAGGGAACAAAATTCCAGCTATAGGAATCCAAGTCACTCCAAAGCATATAAGCAAGTATACAAATTGGAAGAGTGTGAACATCAGAATATATCTGTATGGAACTGACTCCACAAATGAGGCATGAACCCCTTCCAAAACCCTGCCAAAAGATGATTATATCATTATGAATTAGCAAAATTAGCACTGCTATTATTAATTTAGTACTACTAATCTGTTTTTATCGCGAATCTCAACGGGAAATTCTTACTTTTTGGGAATTTTGTATGTGTAGTGGTACTAAAAGGAGATATATGTAACATACTTGTATCGCCTGCCGGGTGTAATGAAGAGAAGTAGCATTCTTTCCCAAAATTGGTTTCCAGGTAGACTATCTATGGCCATGTAAGCGAAATAACCCCAGAGGACTGATGTAGGAATCAACTTGATTGCAGGCATAGCACATACTGATGCAGCAACTAAGAGTGACTGCAAAAGATTGCTCACTCTTTGCTCATTGACTCTGACAGGCAAGTAGGCATCAATATGCTTTTCAGGATCAAATTTATCCTTTTCATTTTCTCCTTTGTTTTCACCTTTCATAACAATTTTCTTCAAGTCCTCCAGCTCTTTAACTACTTTAGTCTGCAATAGAAATAGGTAAGGCCATTTCTTTAAGTATTTTTGGAGAAAGAATAAAGATTAGAGAACTTACTTCTGGACTTCTGTCCAATTCTATGAAAACAGCTTCCATATTGCCATATATTTCAGAGTTGCTAGCTTTCTTCTTAATGCTCTCTTTCGCGCTCTCAACCATCTTTCGTTTGATTAGCTGCATATCATATATCAGTTAAATTAAACACAAAAACCAGGCCAATTGTATTTGATAGAAATCTTTCCTTGAGAATATTTTTACCAACCTGCCTTTTGAGAATTGCAAGGCTTTTGGTGTGCATAGGAGATTGTGGTAGGACACCATTTGAAGGAGGGAGGCCAATTAGTCCACAAAGTAAAGTCTGCAATCATGTTTTTACCGCGGTACAAAATAAGCTTATGATAATGATAGTGTACAATTTGGATGGTAATATTTGTATGATCATGAGATTTACCATGAATCCCAGCAGCAAGATGTCATAATGATATGCAGAAGGATTTTTAAGATTAAATTCCTTCTGTTGTGCCAATTGTGAAGCAACACTATGGTCGAAAAAGTAAAGTCCTGCTATCATCAAAGCCGGAATAAAGGCAGCAAAGATGTACACTGGAGGGACATTTCCCATATCCTGCATATTTGATTTTTCAAACGCATGTCAAAATTTTGATCATTTAGAGACTTAAAAGCCATTTTTATCATTGCAGAAGTTGTAGTCAGATGCAAAAGCTGAAAAGCCGGCAACTATGTCATAATCCATGAGAAAAGTCATGTACATATAAAGAATAAGGTTACCTTGATTACAGTCCAGTGTTCTAATGATGCAGATTCCCAAGGAAGAGGGCTAAAGAGTCTTCTAGGAACCCCAGATGGAACTTTGCTTGGTACACTAAAAGAAAGTGCTGTCCACACTACAACCATCAAAGGAACCCCATAATCGGCAATGAAACTTCTAAACCATCCTGTAGAAAAAATCATTAACAATTTTTTTTTCAGATTCCATATTTCAGATTATTTTTAATAATACTATAAAAAAATTCCATCAGTTTACTTAACATACCTGTGCCATACTTCCATGACCTTGCTCTTCTGCTTTTCAAGGCAGTGTATAGAAGGCCAATTGTGAATATTATTCCAAGCAGTCCATTGGTGTAAAGCCATTGAAATTCATATTTCTCTTGCTTTGCATCCTGATCTTTTGGAACTTTAAACTCACTCACCATTCCCTGCAATTTAAATCATTAGCAAGTTATGTATTACAAAATTATGGCATAAACAAACAGTTGTTTCATTTTCTCATCAAAACTTACCTTGATAGCCTCTTGGATGAACAGAACAGTAATCAACATGCCAAAAAGTTCCCCTGCAATCCTAGTAAACCGATTGATTATCGCGCAAGCATTGAAAATTGCAAGGAGAAACAACATGAGAGCAGTCCAAACACAAACCCTGCAAAAATTATAAAAACTTTGTAAGATCAAGAATTAACTTCTGTCAAATTTTCACTCAAAAATTTTGAATGGCTCTTACCATCCAGCCCAAGCCAAGTAAAGTTCTTGTCCCAAATCTTTTCTTCCTTTGGCAAAGTTGTACAAATATGTATACATAATGATTGTTGGCTCTGCAACTCCCAATATCAAAAGAGGTTGGCCACCAACTATTGAGTGTATAATTCCACAAAGGGCAGTTGATGCCAAAGTTTCCACTGTGCTTAGACTCCCATCTATATATTCAAGAACATGATAAAATAATTAATACTTTGAAATAACACCAAAACTCTGAAATGAATGGAACACTAAACCAACCTGTATCTCTACTCAATTGCTCGCCAAAGGCGATAACGGGTAAAGCAGAAGCAAAGAAGATGTAGGCAGTTGGGGCCAAAATCCTGCAATAAAACAGTTAATATTGAACCAAAAAACAAAAATTATATCACAATTTACGTCAGTCTTGACTTTTAATAATGTCTCAAAAAAAAAAAATAGTACCCAAGTCCAGAACGAAGACCATTAAACCAATCTTGTCTATAGCAAGCTGCTCTTCCTCGGACATCTTTTGCAATCCCCTTGAATGGGGCCTTGAAGTTTTCCATTACTGGTGCAATAAAAATCCAGCATTTACAAACAAGTTAGGATTGAAACAAGAACTTCCTAGGAAAATCTGCAAACAAATAGAGACAGACTTGGAACTAAAACAGAGCAACTCTGTTTCAAACCTGATGTCACAGAGGGAAAAACTTGACAAGTTAAACAGAGTTTCATGACTTTTTATCAAATAATTCAACTAAAAAGTCAGGAACGAAAACAGTATCAGAAAAAGAAACATTATAGGCTCATTGGGAATCTTTTTCTTTGCCTTATTTTCATTCCAAACAAGTTAATAAATATATACACCATTAAGACACTGTCCAAATTTTGATTACATTAATTTAACTTTCCAAATTAAGTACTAACCAAACACAGCAAAATATCCTGCCTAACTTGTAAATTGATCCTGCCTAACTTGTTAATTGGATTCACTGAATCACTCTCACATTACAAGAAAAGAAAATGAAAAAGAAAACCAGTACATGACATCAAATATCCCAGAGACTTGGTCACATTTAAAACGGTTCACCAAAACCTGTAGTTAATAGTTTGTCATCATTAACATAGTACATAGACAAACATTATACATGCAAATCATGTACGTAGATTTTTGTTCATAGATTTACCAGACACAGAGAGAGTGAGAGAGAGATTTTCTCTCTGGGAATTTTGCAAAAGAAAAAGCACAGCAGAAAGAAACGTGTAAATGGGAGTGTGGGAAGTGTTTGATGAGTCGTCGTATGGAAAAAATTTTCTCTTCTTTTTCTTCAGTTGGCGGCTTGGAGTGAAAGAGAAGAGAAGAAAAGAAAGTGAGGCAAAAAATGCAAGAAGAGAAAAGTCCCACCACGTCTCCTTGGACCCCTACTGTTTTTGTGAACGCTTGAAAGTTGGAAAGAAACATAGCCAATTAAATTAGCCAATTTTGTAGGGAGATGATTTCTCCTTTAATTTTTTTATTTATTTATTGAAGATGGATTATTTTTGTAAATAAAATAATGTTAGACTTATGGAGGATATTCTGTTGCCATCTAATTGGGGGTCAAAGTCCAACCAATGGTTTGTCCTTTGTTAATTTGTGTTGTCATGGTAACATAAACTAGGCTTAAATTATAAAATTAAACGTTAACTACATATACCTAATCCATAAGAGCCCTTATTTGTTTACAAATCAAAAACGTTCAACCCATAATAGTTGTTATAATTAGGAGGTCGGATTTTTACTGACATTGTAGAAAGTTAAACCCCTAACTAGAACAATTACCCAATACAATACCCTCAATAGTCAATTTATTTGAATACATAATATGCATGTACCATAAAAGCATCATATGTACTATTTTTTTTTGGATAAATCATGTGTACTATATTATATGTATTACAATATTAAAAAAAGTTTCTATATTTATTTAAATTTATCAAGTTTTGTTCTATCAAAAAATTTATCAAGTTTTGGACTTGTAATTATTTGATTAGGGACTAAGATTCAATCTCTAGTAGTCTTAAATAATGGAGTAATAACAATTCCATTATAGTATTTGCTAGGAGGGAAATTAATGTTAACGAAAAAAATGGTATGGAAAGGAAAATAAGAGAAATATGCATCTTTCCTTTATTTGCTAATATGGAAAGGGTGAATTATCCACAAGTGTAATCATGGGTTAAATTTACCCCTAAAATGTAATGGTACACAATATTCCTAAACCTAGTGTAAGGAGAAATTATTAGGTGGGACGGACCCACCACGTCATCCATGGGACTAACCAATGAAATCTTGCCATGTCAAATGATCTTCTTAAATTTAGGCACGATTTTAGCCCAAGGTTTAGCCCCCTTTTAAAATAAATCTTCTATAAAGGCTAAGTCCCCAAATTTGAGATATTATTGGGATAGGGTTTTAGAAAATTGATGAGTTGTCTTAATATCATTGGTTGGTCTCATAGATGACGTGGTGGGTCCGTCCCACCTAATAATTCCTCTAGTGTAAGGGTTGACATATTTCCCCATTGATGTAATGAATCTCATAGGCTTTACCTATATTGCCCTTTACAAAAGATTAAGAAAAAAATGAGAAATCAATTTGTTTTTTTATTTTGCAGAAAATGAAAAACACTTTTCGTCCCCCACTAATCACTCCATTAATTAGAAAAACCTCAAAATTGTAGGAGATATGCAGATAAAAATTTCGTCACCTTTGTAAAATCATATAACATAATTTAATTTTTCTTTTACTTTGGTTATTGTTGCAACAGAGCCCACAGTCCTGTTCTCTTTTGAATAGTTTTTTTTTTTAATTATTAAGTTAGGATTAAGATGATTTGAGATTGGGAGGCATTTTTAAGATAGATTTTGCAGTGTGTTTATTAGCTATCAAGAACAAAAATTAAAATTAATATTACGTTTTTTTCCTTCTTCGTTCTTTTTCGAGTGTTATTAGCTATCAAGGACAAAAATTAATATTACGTTTTTTTTCCTTCTTCATTCTTTTTCGAACCATTTTTTTTCTGGCCAAAAAAACATTTTTTTTTTAATTATTGGCATAAAATCAACTACTTTCCCTTTGATAAAATTTTCCAGCCAAAACGAGGCAGTTGGTTCATCGCCAATTTTTTTTTTCTAAACAAGGTAGTTGGTTCTGGTTTTTTTTTTTAAAAAAAAATTCTAGAGGAATAATTTAAGTAAAAGAAAAAGAAAGGAAAAACATTTAAAAGGGGTAAAATAGGTAAAATGTGTAAAATTGATTACACCAATCGGGAAATATGTTAACCCTTACACTAGAGTTAGGAAAATTGTGTATCATTACACTTTTGGGGTAAATTTAACACATAATTACACTTGTAGATAATTCACCCATATGGAAATTCATTTAATAAAAGAGATATGTGGGAAATAGCAAAGAGATTAAGAGGCCTATAAATTTCCATAGAATCATTTCCTCCCAATTTGATGAAAGGTGCGATCAATATCTAAAATTGTTAACTAACAGTATATAGGTTTACTTTAAAAAGGATTCCGTATAGTATAGAAAGGAATCAAGCCACTCAAGAACAAGATGATAAATTGATAATGATTTGTCTATAATATGTACAAACCGACAATACATAATGCTAATGATACTAATATCCCTAACCTCAAGGTGTCATTTTTGTCATTAATTGTAGAGGCTAGCTAACTTGACTTTGGAAATTAACTAATACTAGGTTCTCCCCGCACGCTCCGCCCGCGTTTGTCGATGTATATTGGATTGTTTTAAGGTTTTGAATTTACTGAAGAAAATGCAATTCATTCTAAGTAATAGAAAACATTATAATAGAAGTCATATAATTATCAAAAGGCTGGGAACACATTTGTAAAATTGTTGATAATCACTTTATTAATCTCAATTATGCAAAACAATATTACATGATAAACCAAGTAAGTCATCAACCTTCTGACTACAAATCCAAGATTATATATATATATATATATGCTTTTAAAAAATGTACCCTATAAATTATTGGTTACATACTGTTAGGGGTCAAAATTGGGATGGTCCAAAGTCCACAAAAGCTCACCAAGCATACTCAAGGTTGGGTCATCTATCATCTCATATTTATATCTCTCATATCCCTAAGTGCATTTCTCTCTCCCCAAAGTCCCTAAGCACAATTATAACACAGGTGCTTCTCTCTCAAAGTCCTCAAGCACATTTTTAATACAGAGGCATTTACACTAAAATCCCTAAACACATACAGCACAGGGGCAATTCTTTTTACATGGCAAAAGCCCACATCACACATACATTGGGCCTCGCCAACTATTCCTCTATTTACATATCACAAAAGCCCATATCACACCACACATATACTGGGGGCTTGCCTTTTAAAGTCCACTTTTCGACCCAAAAGACCCAATACATCAAGGCCTTGCCAACTAATCACACAACCAAAATCATGAAGACAAAGGGCACACAACTCAATCCCTGCCGTCGCACGTCAGACTTCCTGCTGAGGAAAGCATCTAAGGGAAGGATTTCACTTAAATTCAAATTCCTTCATTTTTAACCATTTATGGCAGGGATTAGTGCTAATTAATCTTAATTGCAAGTCTAAGGCTACTGTGGACCAAGCCCACAGCAGGAAAGCACTTTGGGAGCTGTGGCTTGGAGGCATTAAATGGGGTAATCGGCGGGTTGTAAAGGGTGGAATCAAAAAGCAAAGTTAATCTTGACTTTGGAGGAACCTCGACAAACCCAAATGAAAGGTTGCCTTCGACGATAGCGACTTATGAGCACAAAAACTTGTGGTTGATTTCAAGACTAAAAGAAGGTGTTGTTAACTTCCTCAAACCGGAAGATTCTTCATCTTGGACCTAAGGCCTAAACAATGCATCAATCAAAAAATAAGAGCCAAAGAGGTCATCGGACAAAGCTTCCGACCGGTCAAGAGAAGAACTATAAAAAGGATCGTTAACAGCAAAATCAGGCAGAATTTCTCATATCGAGATTTTCCCATATTCAATAATCACATCAAGAATCATCATCATCATCATCTTCATCATCTTCATCAAGAAGCTCTCAGGAACCCTAAATCATCAAGAAATCAATCTCAATCACTCCAAATCAGTGTTTTCCTCCATCGTCAAATTCTTGTATTTTGATTCCATTGCTCTCAATGTTTCTTTCTTCTTTCTCCCAAATCTCACACCCAACTTGTTTCCTACCAGTCCTTAATTAATAAAGAAGATCTTTGATTCATTTATTTCAAGCAAATACGATTTTGGTGTTCTTGTTCATCTTTTTCATCTTCCTCAATTTCTCCTCTGTTAATCTTTACTTTTCCTGCGGCGGGAAGTGTTCTTTGGACAGCCATTTACACTTCCTTTTTATTTCCGGTCTTAAATCTCACTTAATAACCCAATATCTCTTCTGGGATATTTGGGCTTGGGCTTGAACCCAATAGAGAGCCGAACCAGGCCTTCCATCACACAAAAAGGCTCACACATTTTTATGGCGACTCCACTGGGACCCATTCTAAGGTCCTCACGAATTGAAAATGGCGAGACCGAGAGTTGTCCGACAAAACAACCAGAACCCGCCCGTTGATGTTGAAGATGTACATGAGGAGCAAGAAGAGTCCTCAAACCAGCAGCAAGAGGACTCAGTTGCACATGAACAAGATTCACCAAATCCTACTAAAATCATGGTGGAGCTAGCCCGAGGCATTTACCAAAGCCAAATCGAGCTGCTAGAAGCCATCCGAGAAACCAGGCCCCGCACCACTAATGGAGGCCAGTCCCACAATGGAAGCAGACACCCCACTCCACCTGGTGGTGACGATATGCCTGCTAGAAACACCGCTGAGACACAGCAGCAGAATGAGCCTTCCTAAGGCTATGCTACTCTTGCTGATCTCACCACCCTGCTGGAGAGGGAAGGCGAAACTCTCACGTCCCTCATTTATCTTTATGAAGGATCCACCCTACCCAAAGTACTTGGTGGACAAGCCTTATCGGCAGAATTATGAAGCTCCTACTTTTCCACAGTATGACGGTAGGAAAGGCAATGTTGTTGAGCACGTTGGCAAATTACTCGATGCTATGGGTCCTCATTCAATGAACCTAGAACTTTGCCTTAGAGAGTTCTCCAAGTCTCTCACCGGACGTGCTTACACTTGGTACACCACCTTGGGTTCCGGATCTGTCAATTCTTGAGAAGAAACGGCAGAGAAGTTCTGCAGAAAATATTTTCAAAGTGAGGAGAGGATTACTCTCCTGCAGCTCCAAAATACCAATTAAAGGCCATCTGAGGGCATTGTTGACTTTGTAAAGAGGTTCCGAGACCTCTCTCTTGACTGCTATGAAGAGAATCCTGAATATATGTTAGTGGAAGTTTGCATCCACAACATGTTGCCAGACTTCCATGCGGTGCTGGAGAACTTGGGCATTGGTCAGTTTGCAAAGCTTCTTGATACAGCAAGAAAGACAGCCCAATCCGTTAAGGTGTCTGTTCCCCGTTCCACTAGAAGTGAGAAGCCACAGGGACATCAGACCCTTGTCACAACGGGAAACGACAAGAGTAGGCCTGGCCAAAAGAGGCCGAGAGAAGAGGCACCGCCAGTTCCATTTACCGCAGCGGAAGTTAATGCACTTGTAGAGTCACCGCGCGTGCGTCCATAAGATTTAAGAAATCTGCGTTAGATTTTTTCCCGTACTTGACTCTTCTAAATGTATCCTCGTAGAATAAAAAGTATATGGTTAACCCAATAATCACCGTTACATTCGGTTCGGGTCAAACCGATCTCTTTGCAATCCATCCTTGTTAACAAGGATGGAATTAAGTTGCCACCGGATGCCATTCCTGCTAATGAATTTATGCAAACTGATCCTTTGCATCGAACACCCGAAGAGGCCCAACAAGATATCCTCAATGGTTTGATCCAGTGTGTCCATGACGTGTGGATTTACCAAAACACAAATATGCGTAAATCACCAGAGGCAATACATTTGATCTCATTGCTTAGGAATGTCAACACATTCCGGTATGTATGTTTTTTCATGTTAGTACTTTGATAAAATGAGAATGAATAGTTTGAAAACTGAATAGCTTTCCCATGCCTCTTATTTATGATCTTTTTACATTCCATAATATATAAATTGTTCTCTTAAAAACAACATTATATTTATCTCTATATTCTTTTTCACTGTTAGGACTCATCTGAAGGTCGTGGAGAATCATCTGATTATTTGGATACCAAAGTATTTCTTTGAGGTTATACTCATGCTCTCCAATTTTTTGCAGTCTAATGGTGATGCGAAACTTTTTCTGGCTAGCCATCCTAAGTTTAGTGGCTTCTCATGGATTCAAAAGATTAAGTCCTTGTTTCCCCTAACTCATAGGGGAAATCCCGTAGGCCAACATCTTAAAGCATGTTTTTTCTACCCACATCATGTGAAGAGATGGATGATGGTGAGGAGGGGGAGGAGGTGGGTTCTTCGACGGGTTACTCGAGTTATTCGTGGTGATCAATACTATAAGGACAATGTAGTAATGTTTATCCTATATGTTAGGAATTTATATATCCACTTGAATGAAAAACTGTGAGACTTATTTTGAGATTGAACTAACCATTGAATTTATTTTCAATGAGATCACATCAAGCCAAGAGACCTTCATGGTTGACTTGGTGGATGCGATCTTCAATCAGCCTCAATTTGCAGGTTTCAATTTTCTCAAATAGAAGAGAGTGGACCAGACTTGGTGGATGTGATCTTTAATCATCCTCAATTTAAGGGTTTCTAGTTTCTAAAATGGAAGACTGTGGATAGAAAGACTGCCTAATTGAAGACTTGAAGTTGATATTTTGAGGTAATTCAATGTTTTGTTAGATGTTTGTCTTTTGAAAAAGATGTTTGTCCCTTGAAAATATTTTGAACACTTTTGGTAGATTTTATTTTGGAATACATTGAATTGTTATTTATTGTTTTTCTATTTATGCTTTCTGCTTCCTTATTATATTATCCCTGCTTCCTTATCTGAACACCTGTTGTGGGTTGGTCTTTTTTTATATATATTGATGGTTTATTATTCATGGAGCTAGAGCCATATGGCTGTTTAAATGTTTGGTTGATGATTTGGCATATTAATGGATACTAGTTTTTTGACCTGTGCTTCGCTGCGGGGTCAAAAATTTTATGAAGTGATTTTTGTGAATCTTTGTTAATCGGACATCTGGATTAAAAATAATATGATATTAAATAGATTGTCAATCGAAATCACAAAATTTCAAAAGCATTTTTTAGAATTGAAATATAAAAATTAGCTTTTAAATCTTTCATGAAAGTTGTAGATCATAAAATTACCTTTTAATAGACATCTGAATTATTTTAATTGGACAAAAATAACAAAGAAAATTTTTAAAAAATGAAGTGTTAAATCAAGTAAGATAGAATTTGTAAAGGACTAAGTAACATAAAATAGAAAAGTATGAGAGTGATTTGATAACTAATTCAAATAAGAAAATATTTGTTAATAGAGATCTTGAAACATAAAAATTTCCTTTTGAACCCTTCATGAAACTCATAGATCAAATTAACTTTTGGGTTCTTCATGAAAGTCGTAGATTATACAGTAACCTTTTTAATCGACACTTGAATAACTTTAATTGGACATGTGGATCGAAAATTATATGGTATTAAATAGACTAGCAATCGAAACGACCACATTTAGGAAGCATTTTTTTGAATTAAAACATAAAAATTTGCTTTTGAATCTTTCATGAAAGATGTACATTATGAAATTACCTTTTAATAGACACATGAATCAACTTAATCGGACAAATAGAACAAAGATTAAAAAAAATAAAGCGATTAAGATAGAATTTGTAAAGGACTAAATAGTATAAAGTATAAAAGTATGAGGGTCATTTCATCAATAATCCAAATAAGAAAATGTTTGTTAATGGAGATCTTGAAACATAAAAATTCCCTTTTGAACCCTTAACTAAACTCGTAGATCAAATTTAGCTTTCGGGTCCTTCATGGAAGTCATAAATCATGCAATAACCTTTTAACTGACACTTCAACAACTTCAATCGGATATGTGGACAAAAAACTATACAATATTAAATTAACCGGCAACCAAAACCACAAAATTTCGGAAGCATTTTTTTTAATCAAAATATTAAAATTGACTTTTGAGTTCTTAATTAAAATTGTAGGTCATGAAATTACCTTTTAATAGGCACTTGAATCACCTTAATCGGACAAATAAAAAAAATATATAAAAAAAGGCAGCGCGTTAAATCGTCAACCTATAATTATAAAGGACTAAATAGCGTAAAGGAGAAAAGTTTGGGGGTCATTTGATAAATAACCGAAAAAAATTATGGTTGTTGGTGAAGAAGGGGACCCACCAAGGGTAAATTTGTTTCAAAGTTCCCAAAATGCCCTTAATTGTTTTCTTAAATAACAAAATAACCAAGCATGAAATGACATAAATACCCCTTAACATTTCTTCTTCATAAGAAATGAGGGTTGGAAAATTTTTTTTGTAATTACACTTTCCCCTTTTATTGTTTTTATTTTATTTTTGTTTTTATTGTTTCTTATAATATCCCTAGGAAGGAGATTTGTTAAGATTGTAAGCAGTTTCTATCTCAATAAGAGCATGGAAATATAATCGATCATCCGGGATGTATCCATCGAGTGAATTTTGACTTTTCATGTTTTTTTATCCTAATAAACTATTATAGTTTTAGACCAATTTTTTTTTTTATTCATGAACATGTTATTAAAATGGACTACAAAATAGGAGATAGTCATCTCCTTTAATTCCATAATACCACCCTGTCTATCCCAGGGGACATTAGTTAATATTTGTTTTGGTGAGAATGTCGGCACTTTGATTTGAAGAAAACAAAACCCAAATGTAAAGTTCTTTGAGTTGATGTACGAGACATACAAAATGACGATGGATCTCAAAACGAGTCATGATGATCAAGATTTTCAAATAATTAGCTTAATTAATTTTCCTATCTATAATCACAAGTTCCACCCGAGTTGTTAACTTAGTTGGTGAGTGTACTGTGTGTGAACCGTAAGGTCCTGGGTTCAAGTCTCACGGAATGTAAGTTAGTTTATTTATTTGTTTAGTTAGTTTCTTTATGTGGATTTAAGATAATTTCCTAGTTTGAGCTAGATTCTTAGATGTTTAGGCGTATGGAGGTGAGTTAGTTTATTTATTTGTTTAGTTAGATTCTGAGTTCAAGTCTCACGGAATGTGAGTTAGTTTATTTATTTGTTTAGTTAGTTTGTTTATTTAAGATAATTTCCTAGTTTAAACTAGATTCTTATATGTTTAGCCATATGGAGATTTATTCTCATTGTAATGGGATTTCACTTGTAATCCTAAAAAAATAAAAAAAGTACAAGTCATGTCTACATATAAATTATACTAACTTGCTTTTTCAATCGATTTTTTTATAAATTATCTTATTTTAAAATTTAAGATTCATAATATAAATAATTAAGAAATTACTATAGATTAAAGTTTTTTCTTTGAAACTATAGATTAAAGTTAGAATAAAGGGTTTGGAACTAAAGGCGATATTCGTACAATAAATTTTGTTCTCTTCGAAATTAATAATTTTGGTTAGGATGCTGAATGAATGATTAATTTACAATTTATGAACTATATATTTTTTTCACCAAAAGAAAATTTTATGAACTTTTTTTTTCTTTTACTCAATGAGTTGATGACATTATTACATATTTACATTACCAAAAAAACAAAGTTCTTCTTGGTAGAGGTGGAAAGAATTACTTAAACAGCATGATCATACTATTGACGAGCCTAATGATGGTGTCACTGCATATGTCACAATCTCTTTGAATTTACATCACATTGATATAGGGTGATCATCTACAAATTTAATAAGCTGCTCAATGATCACATATTCACATTATTAATTTTTTTTACAAATATTTATTCATTCATCCAGGTAGAATTGCCACAAAAAAACTGATACAAATTAAATGTTAAGTTGCACAAGCAACCGACAATACAAACAAACCAGTATCAAACACTACCAGTTTTGACTAAGTTTCCATTTGTTACGAATTATTATATGCACAGTATCTTTAGCCACTCTTTTAAAGCCATACAATTTAGAACGAATCAAATAAGCAATACAACTAAAAGGTTGTTCAACAATGAGCATTTTGCCTTGGAAATTCTTGCATTACGCTCACACCAGAGCATGTAACAATAAGCATTCAAGACAAGCTTCAAGGTTAAAGTCCGAAATCATTACATATATATACTATATACTAATTTTATACACTCTATAAAAGACTAACGAGCCCTTCCAACTTTCAACCAGGGAAGAGCTAATCGCCCTGTTTTCGTCATTTAATCACTTGGTTTTTTACTTCATCGCCCTCAATTCACACTTTATGATTTTTGTTTGTTTTGGGCCATTAAAGTAATCTTATATATATTTCATATTTAGTTCATGCCCCCTGGATTATGCTCTTTGTCAGTAGGTTTTAAATGAATGTAGGGATTCACACTTGATGTATTCCTTTTGATTCTAATTAGTTTCCCATTTTTTTTTTCACTTGCTTATTTGGAATTCAAATTTTAACGTTTCGTTTCAGATGCCCAGTTCTACAAAAGTTTTTCAACCATTGACTGATAATTTTTTCACTCTAGCATTGTATTGTTAATTTTATATAGTTGCACTATTTCATTTGTACCCTAAATTCCAAGGAAATTTCTTGAGAGATCTATTTTTTACAATAGTTATATCATATTTGTAACTCATATTAATAATTACTAATTGAATTCATGATACCATGGATTAGTTCCAAATTTTTACGACTTCTTGAGAAATGCATAATGGTAACATTATTATTCTCTATAGTTTTGTCATATTACAAATATATGCACTGTGGTTCAAGACAATTAACTACTATTAGTAAAGGTTTCCAATGTGATTTTACCAAAAAAAAAATTTTAATATGATGCAAGACTGAAAGGTTTTTTGATGTGTAGTGTCTCTTTTGATCTTTAGATTTAGAGAGTTTTTTTTTTGGCCAAAAGATTTAAAGAGTTGAAAGTGTTTACTTTTTTTTTTTTTGAAAAACGAAAGTGTTTTACTCAATTGAAGAATATCAAGTCCAGTAAGTTTTTTTTAATACTCAATAGTCTATCAATATTTCAGTGGTTAAATTTAGCATTTGTATTACTTTTTCAAACTTGAGAAACCTAAAAATACACTTGCCCTCGGTGCCCTCATCCTGTATCCGTCATGACTATAACAAAACGATTTTAATGAAAAGATTTCGTAGCGCTAGCGCGGAGTAACCCTCTTGTTATTATTACATTCAGGACTTTAGCCTAGACTATAACAATAATCATTACATTCACATATTATTATTACTTTATTAATTTGTTTTTTTTTTTTTCGAAGAAATATTAATTTGTTTGTTTGGTAATAAATTTGGATAGAAATCCATCATTGGTAGTCACTTGAATACAACTATAGTTTTTTTTTTTTTTTCCTACAATGAATTACAACTTATTATTAATAGTTTTTTTTCTTTTTTCCTACTTGTTGATGACGGGACTGTCAGCCGACTTCAAGTGCGCCGGAGCAAGGCGAAGGAGCACCTGAAAACCAGAGAAAGCGTCAAGAGCGGTGGGGTTGGTCCCCGCGTTTAAACTCCGATGCCTAAGTCAAAGAATGCCCAAGGGTTTAGTAGAGTAGAGTTTAGCAAAGAGAATATCCTACCTTGAATATGGAAGATATGGGGGTATTTACAGAGGTTCGTAGGTCATGTGCTCTGGGGAGTACTCATGCGAGTTGCACGTGCTCAGCGTGTGAGTTGCACATGCTCAGGGGAGCGCACGTGCGAGTTGCCATGTCATGGATCATTTGCTGGTCTTGGGCCACTAGGGCCTCTAATGAGCAAGTGTCTTGGGCTTGCTCATTGGATCTCAATTGTGCCATGCTCAACAATTGCCCCCCAGCCGTGAGGGTGGTTATAAAGTGACCGAACGAAACAGCTCTTTCCTTAAGCATCGGGCGGGCGGGTGGATTTGCTTTGAAGCGGGATTGGGTCCTTTTGAGAACATGTGCTCTCGTCAACCGGTATTTGTATTTTTGTTGCAATTGCAAAATTTCAAGAATATTGGGAGTGTTGCTGAATGGTCATAACAATTAGGTTTCAAAATTTTGAAACATTTTCTTTAAAGGGAGCGGTTGTGTGTCATAATAGCCCACACCGCATGTCGCCTACGTATTGAAACCCTGCTGCCATTTTTATTTTTAAAGGTTCCGCCCATTTAGCTAGCTCTTCTCTCTCCTTTTCACTTCATCTTCTTCAAATGTTTGATAGCACATAGTCTCCATATTTGCTGTTTTTGATGATTTCAATGGAACGGTCAGCATATCAGGTTTGATTGGGTGCAAGATTATTGCTTAAAAGATTTGCGCCTAAAGAGAGCGTTTAGCAATTAGGTTTGTTGAATGTAAGCTTGTGAAAAGATCCCTCGTGAAGGGTGGAACAATCGGTCATGAATAAGTTGGTGATTGCACGTGCTTGAGGGAGTTGCACGTGTTCAGGGGAGCATTCGGTGCTAGCATTCTTCACTCGCGCGGTCGGCACTCTAAATTGAGCACTCTTCTTTCGCGCGTTGGTAATTGCACGTGCTTAGGGGAGTTGCACGTGTTCAGAGGAGCATTCAGTGCTCTTCATTAAGCATTTTTCACTCGCGCGGTTGGCACTCTTCATTGGGCACTCTTCTTTCGCGCATTGGTGATTGCACGTGCTTGGGGGAGTTGCACGTATTCAGGGGAGCATCCGGTGCTCTTCATTAAGCATTCTTCACTCGCGCGGTCGGCACTCTAAATTGAGCACTTTTCTTTTGCGCGTTGGTAATTGCACGTGCTTAGGGAAGTTGCACGTGTTCAGAGGAGCATTTAGTGCTCTTCATTAAGCATTCTTCACTCGCGCGGTTGGCACTCTTCATTGGGCACTCTTCTTTCGCGCATTGGTGATTGCACGTGCTTGGGGGAGTTGCACGTGTTCAGGGGAGCATCTGGTGCTCTTCATTAAGCATTCTTCACTCACGTGGTTAGTCATCATGCGGTCGACATGTATTCTTCACCTCGTGATCTATGAGAACTCTTCACTCTGAGGTCTTATGAGCACTCGGCGCTTCGTGATCGACGAGCACTCGGCGGTTTGTGGTTGTCGTAACGTGCAAATCGCGAGATCTGAGCGCTAGACGCATTTGAAAGGAGTCGCCACCAATCTTTTTTTCTCTAGGTGTGATTGGTCACCTAAGTTGATTAACCATTTTAATGTGTTCTTAATAATAAAATTAAGTTCATTAACATAATTAACTATTAGCCTTTGTTACCAGATTTTAGGTTCGGGGGTTCGATTACGTGTAGGGAAGGTATTAGCACCCCTACGACGCCTGTCAAAAGGACAGTACCATTTAACTAAATATTAACCCTTTAGCCTTAATTATTACTTTAAATCCTTTAAATTTATTGATTGTTAAATTTACCCTTTATTTCAATTCACATTTTTGGTCTTTGAATTTTAATCACATCTTTTTTATTTGGCCTCCAACAAATTGGCAAGACCCCAAATTATTTATTATTTATTATGTTTTTAAAATTTTTCTAGACTTCCCACAAATTGGCAAAATCTAAAATCATCTTTTAATTATTGTTTTTTTAT